>PNEQ01099496.1:0-11050 GCA_003012365.1 Medauroidea extradentata | reverse complement strand
ATAGTGATTGTAAACCTGTGAACCTCTGTTGAGAGAATCAATACAACCTGTGAAATCTACCCCAGTGTTTCTTTATTATGAGCGAAGGTAACCTCCTGGAGTTACACATTTCTACAGAGGAAATTTGTGATCTTGAGAACCGCGAGAAGCCGATAGCAGCAGTGCCCAAAGACACCTTCATACCTTCACCAGTTAAGGGTTCAGTCCCGAACCTTACCCTGTCCGCACTATGCCAATCATACGGAGTGTACAAGCACTCACGACCGAATCGCCACTCTCGAGTACGCAGGCGGTTTAGCCAAATCTTACGAGAACTCCAGCGACCTACACCGGCCTTAGTAAGTCCAATTAAATCGCCGGAAAGAACCCCACTGTTGCACCAATGTGTGCAGCAATTAATCAATGAGGCGCGATCAGAGCCTAAGCCGCCAGCAGCCATCTCCGAACGCAAACAGCGATTGTTGCGGCAACTGTTTTAGAGGTGAGTGGAAGTAACCTCCCCCCTACTTATAATAATTTCCGGGTCGCCTGTCACCTCCTCTCGCCTACAGGAGAGAGATCAGTGGTCCTCCACTTAAGAAGCCGCTCACTTAAGTGCACCCCTCTCTCCGCCCCGCAGAACTCTGCTCCACTGCGTTAGCCGCCATCAACATCTCTGCGGGGGAAGCTAAAGGTAAGCTACCTGCACTACCACGAGGCGACACCCTAGAGAGGTACGACCAGGTCAGCGCCAACATAGACACGCTGCACCAGGTCGACGACGGAGGTGCGACCTGATAGTGTGAGATACTGTAGATAACGATTTCGACATTCGTGTCCAAGCCTACACTATCAGCCATAATTTCAAATCGTAGGCAGATAGAAAACAACACTGCCTTTGTTGGCGTGAAGAGGAAACGTATTAAAGTATGTAAAAATTAAGTCTTGTACAAGGAAATTAGATTGGTGCTTGGATGTTAGGGGCATTAAAAAGTAATGCTTCAGGACTTATTTTTTAAGGGAAGGCTTGGCATGAAGTACTTTAAATTTGAGTAGAAAATTAAGCAAGCATCCAGTGGCTGGCATTTCAAATTTAAAGTCATTGTAACACACTATGTATGAAGTTATCTGGTGAAGAGCTTGGTGTAACTCTGATATTCTAGAAACATGGCAACCTAACGTGTGAAGTTCCATGTGCAAGACATTTTCAGTTGTTCATAATCTTTAAAATAAATAGCAATGTCAGCAATATCTTTTTTTTTGTTGCTTCTATAATTCCCAGGACATACTGTGAGTTGTCGACCAAAGTTTTGTAGTTCACGTGAAATTCTATGACGAATAGAAATCAGTTTTATAAAACCTCTATTTAACAAACCCCCTTACAACAAACATGTCATTTTTTGGTCTCTTGAGTTTTGTAAAATAGAGGTTTTACTGTATATTCACGTTGGTAACATTGATCTCTTCACGTACGATCGTTTGTCTTTGTAAGCACAAATAACGGTAACTTTAACCTAAAATTTTCAAAACGTGTTTGAAAATGTTTATTACAGTTGTGTTTTAAATCATTTCCATTTTAGTGTAGTGTGTTTTAGATGGTTATAAAACGGTAATTTAATCTAAAAAAAAAAATAGCTGACACTGTCGATAAAACAAAAACAGATACTGTAATAATGGAGAAGTGTGATGAGTTCGTGGTAACATATGTTGATCTGAATAATGAAGAACTGTACATTCCCATTCAAATGCTTACCGTTTTTGTCTAAATTCATGATAGCATTTGCAAAAAAAAATGGTAAAAAAGCGGAACAGTATTTACCAAACGATAAAAAAAAAAAAAAAAAAAAATAGGATCTAACATTTTAAGATGTTCTCTTGGTATGTGCATGTGCCATAAATCTTCCTGTAATAGTATATTCGATTCCGATATTGGTAACTTACACTGTACAAATTTTTATGTGACAAAATATTATGAATACATAGCTTGCATGAATATTATCACTTTGATTTTACCTGCAGAGAGTTTAAGCAACATGAAAACAAAAGTACTAAATAAGATAAGCTGAATGGTTTTTTTGAGATTTCCCTTCATTTACACTTTCCCGCTATTTACACTTTTTCGCCTTGTCCCCCTGGAAAGTGTAAATAAGGGGTTTCACTGTACATAATTCATGAACCGCAACACTTCTGAGCATACCTTCAACTACAAACTAAACCTATCTTCTCCCCCCCCTTCTTTTTTTCTTAAATATATACAGTGGAACCTCTTTGTATGAACCCAGATGTATTAACGTCCGCATCTACGGAACACAAACAGTGGTCCCATTTATTATTTAATAGCATTTAAAACTACTTTCATTAAATGTCTGCAAGTATTAAAATTTTTTGTCAGTCTCCTCTGTATATATATTTCCCCTCCTCGTACTCAACCCATAACAAAAAGGAAATTCTTAATGCCCTACGAAGTCAACAGAAGTTCACTAATATGTACCACTAAGTACTAGGCATTTCACATGTATTGTGTGTGTCATCGACTCCCTTGCAATTTAGTAACTTATCAATACACAATTTAAATAACATTAGACTATGAAAAGACAGCAATGAATGTTTTTTCAACAGTATCTACAAAACTTTTGTCACCATCACATACTGGCAACCAACATCAATAAAATAATACTAACAGGATTGCAATCTAAGAGGAAAAAATAGAACAAAACTGAAAGAAATCTGGAGAAAAGTTAACACTTCTGATTAAACTAGCCTTCAATTACAGCATACAACTGCAGGTTCGTCGAAAGGTACACTGCTGCTCTTCCAGAACATTGCCATGCAAGTCCGTTCAGAACTCTATAATTGGCAGCTACTAATTACAATTTGACATAAATCTGTGGTGTATGGATAAAGTGGTGCAACATGAAAATCAAGACTATATGAACACATTATACAAGTTATTTTCTATGCCTGGATGAAAGGATATACTGTAATTCTAATGGCTAAGCAAAGGGAGACAAATGTATACACCCTTATGCTCCACTGTGTTCAAAATTTCTTTTTCAGATTTAATCAAAACACCATTTTTGACGTATCCCACTTCACCCAAACATCACAGAAATGTACACTACCATTAGTAAATAAAATGTTTTTAATTCTATATAAGGGCACCTGCATCATTAATGAGGTACTCTAAATTACCGTAACAGTAATTACTATTCCAAAAATAAATTAAAAATAGAACTGATATAAATATGAACTTAATATCAATATTTTCCAAGGCTTTACCATTCTTTTAAAAACTATCCTACCTATCTCAGTTCTAACATTATATTATACTATATAATGTTTTATCATTACCTATAAATTACATTAAAGTGAGAGGAGAGCCATCCAAAATTAACATACTTAAGACAGTCAACAAAATGTCAGCCATTTAAGCTATATATTTACCTGATCCAAGATGTAATTTCTTCGGCGACGGCTACCAATTTCAAAAAGCTTGTTCAAACACTTGGTGCACTTCTCTATGAGGACGTCCCAACGACCAGCATAATTTCTCTTCCTAGGAAGACCCATCACCTGAGAAAAATAACATATACTTCAAGATTAATGCCTGAAACAAATGGTTTAATTTTCTAGTGTTCCTAACAATAACATCTTAACACTATTCTCTGAATTAATTAACCAAGATTCAAAATAAATGAAATCTAAAAAATTCCTGGAAGGAAACAAGTTCGTACTGTAAATGTCTGATCTACTCATGCCACCATTTAATTAAATTTAATCTAACAGGGAAGTGAAATTTGTCTGCAGGCCATCAGGCAAACATAGATACTGTACTACAGTAGATTACATTATGTTATGTACACCACTTATTGTTCCTTCTCGCTTTTATCCCACATCACGTCAGATGGGAAAGGCTCGAGTCTGCTACAACACCATGTAACTTTGTATTGCCGATTGATTTTATGGTTACGTGAATAATTCTCGATGCCTCATCAAGGGTGTACAGACTTGTCACCTCTCTGAGCACAAGGGAGTAAGACCATCACAACCTTTGTATACATAAAGGGAATGGTAAATCCTAAATACTGAACAAGCACAAGCATGATGGTGAGCCAGGAAAGCCTCAAAACCCAGATGATAGAACACAGAACACTAAGTATACCAAAAATGCTCTACCGAGTGTTGATTCTCTCGCTAATTGGGTGGTGCCTAGTTACTAGCCTACTTTTATTATTCGTATTTGAAAAACAAATACCATAGTTGCAAATCTTGGAAGTACCGTATTCGCCCATGTACCCCGCGCACCCCTTTTTTCAATGACAAATTGGGGAAAAAAATGTTTTTCAAAAAATAAATTTTTTGGGATAGAAAAATTTTATTATAGGGCAAAACAATCAAACAAGCAAAGATTATGTATGCTCACTTACTATATTTATTTGTATATAGCAGCCACTTCTTTAAAATAAATCAATGCCTCATAAATGGGGCGGATGTTAATGCACGGAACTGAGTTTGCTGCAACGAGAGGTTGACATGCGCTTTTTTGCTTCCAAATGGCAAGCGCTGCATGCCAGCAACACGGCACCAGCCAGTGTCTGTGTGTGTATGTGGGCGCGCTCGGACACGTGAGTAAGCGAGCGAGCGGAAGTTGTCAAGGTCAACTGGTAGTCGCAGCACAAAAGCAATACAAACACTCCACGTGTATCACCACTTCACGAGACGTTTTCAGTGAATAAAAAAGCTTAGCTGCTGCATGTATCACTCACAATAAATACAGCTATGTACAAATGGATTCTGTAGATGAAAAGTCGAGGAAAAAAATATAAAGTCTTTGGTATAAATACAAAAAAAGTCTTTAAACTGGTACGTCATCGTCATCATCAATAGGTACCACCGTCGTCACGCTGCTGTCCCCGTCTTTCGTCAGGACTGTCCTCGGAAACTGCGTCACTCTCCCATACATTATCATCTTCACTTCCGTCGAGCGTATTACTAATGCAGCATTTGCGGAAACTTTTGAGAACAAGATCTTCTGGGATTAGAGTCTACGCTGTCTTTATCCATCCCTGAAGGCCCTCCTGTTCACATTGCTTTCCTGCAACTTGTTTCTCATTTTCCGCCAGTCTCTGATACATGACTCCGCAATGCCGTACTTACGGCCTGCCGCGCGATTTCCTAACTCTTCTGCTTCTTTTATCACCTTCAGTTTCTCTCCCACTGTAAATGAACACAATCGTTTTGACATTTTTATTGCCCGAACTATCAACGTAAACACTACGATAACTGTATGCTAATCAGTTACACGCAGAGAACACTATTAGCTGCACACGTGACTTATCCGCGATCACTCGTCTAGAGTCTAGACATCCACATTCCACTGCCGCACCACCCCCGCAGCGTTGCCAAGCCTCCCTCCCACACGTGCGCACGAACTTCAAACTTAAATTACCCATGTAAGCCGCGCACCCTCATTTTGGGCATTCTAATTCGGGAAAAAAGGTGCGCGGGGTACATGGGCGAATACGGTATTCAAATAATTTCAAACAACAAAATTTTACGCAATTTCCTACATAAATCCATGCAGCTGTACGGTAGAACCCTATTTCAAGAGGTTTCGCATTGATCAAGAATCTGAATTATACTGTATCTAGCTACTTACAAGCATTATGACGAGTTGAAACCGAAATGTATTCTTGAGTTTCCATAATCAAATTCTGTCTGCGGAATTGCTAATCGCAGCACCCGAAACAATGTTTGAAGGTTAGGGTAGGATGCTAATTTTAATCACACAAAAACTACATTCTTATGTTGAGTGATCATGCATTTAAAAATTGAAGCACAATAAAATTAATTTCTGCAAACATGTCATTTACACTAAGTTTATTATTTTTACATCGCCAGATTGCACATAATATAATTACGCCAAGAAATATTGCCTGTGTACATATGTGACTTCAGTTGGTTTCCGTCATGTTACATATTCATAAAATTAGCAAAACTAGTGCATTATATTCCGCTGTACAGCAAGAACTGATAATGATATAATATGGCCAATATTGTACATCAAAAGAAATATTTGCGTGTGATGTCTCTGTAATGTTTTTGAGTGACTGCTGATGTGTAAACTGAATAACATTTCCAGATGAAAAGAAGCCAAGTTTATTTATAAATTTTTTCACAGTTACCGTATTTTTCCGCAAATAGTGCGAATGGCAATTTTGAACCATTCAAATCGGAAAATAAAATTGCATGGCCGTATAATGCGATACAGTGAATGCTGTGCGCAGAGGCTCGGGCCGTGCGGGTAGGTAGTGGCAGCCGGCGGCACTAAAGAAGATCTAGAGCAAAGTATGCGAAAAAACAATTGGGAAGGGGTGGCGGAAAGCAGCGGAGGGAGGGAATGATGTAGATCACTAACGGTAAACAAGAGGGTGGGAAATGAGTCTAGAGAAGGAGATGGCGGTTGGAATGCAGACACTGTGATGTCAGTGTTGTTGCCACCGTTGCCAGACCTACGCTATGCTAGTAGCCCACGTCTGCTTAGCTGGCATCAGGACTGGCTTTTCATGTATTGCACCTACATAATGTCAACATGGTTATAATAGAAGCACCACTGGAACGATTTTAACAAAATTTTATATACGTTCACGTTATTGCTACCTCTCAACAAAAGAACAATAAATTTTCAAAATAATATTGTTTTTCGAAAAACCGAAAGTTTCAATATTTGTTTTTTTCAAAAACAAACATTTTTTCGGGTACTATATTCTCAGCGACGTAATGTCAATGTCTTATAAACACATTAAAAAAGTTTCACATTTACACCTTAAGGTATACGGTAACATTCGTGGACGAATGACGATGCCGTGTTGATTATTCATCTGAAACTAATACATGCGTTAAAACCACGGCAAAGTATACGCACTTTGAAACATCACCTCTCGTGACGTATTTTCATACAAGAAAAAAATGTTTTGTGTATGAACAAAAGAAAATAATTCTCATCTGAATGCTAAGTTATATAAATAACGCTATCTTGCAAATATAACATGGCTGCGTTGGGCGTTGGCCTCTGCTACCACTGCTACTGCCAGGAGACAAAGGTGGCACAATTTTCTTTGTGTGTACACGCGTCAATTTAGAGTCGACTCAGCGCAAAGTATCTATCTCCGCGTATCGCTGTGATGCCTTCTCCATCAGGATTATCGTTTCCGAGTTTCGCGGCAAGAGCGCACCACCAGATGTATGGGAAGCCGGGTACAATCGTTCCTTTCTCGCAACTCTTGATGTTCACTTCTGAGCGCGCCACAAGTTGTTTATGTGACGCATTCCGCATACGTACTGTCGTTTTTCTGTCACAACGTGCGCAACCGTGAAAATGCTCTCGTAACAAACAAATTAATTACCATTGTATTTAATACAGAAATTGACGGTGCACAAAAATACTGTTATGGCCATATTTTTGTCTTAACGAGGTTCCGCTGTACCCCCCTCCCAGCCATGACACTGTCACGCAAAAACGGCATATAGGCAGACCCCGGGGTTATTTATCCTTTTGCGCACCAATATTGTAACCTCGCATATAATGCGAATAGTGATTTGGGACCACTAAAATCGGCAAAAAATTATTGCATTATACGTGAAAAAATAAGGCACATGTTCAGCGAGAACATACAAATTTGGGGGTACATTTAAATTGCTGTTTTTCAACGAGTTGTTTTGCTACATAAGTAAAACGTATTGGTACTGGAAAGCGGGCTTGCATGTATTCGCATCAATGTTGGCAATGGAACAGACTGTTCACTGCACTCTAGACTGCTAACGAGTTACAAGGTTAGTTCAGGAAGGGCAAAATTTCAGCTTGATGTGTACTAAGAGTACACCAAGTAGAGAGTTTTGAGCAATTACTTCTTTTTTTATATCTTCAGAGATGGAAGGAAGATGTAAACTAGAAAGAAGAGCTGCATCATCTGTGCAAAAAAAAAATTTGTTTTTTTCTCATAAACATTAAACTTAAAGAAGACTGAGAAAAAAAAACAGTACTGTATAACTAACTACAGTGAAACCTCGTATTTACGTTACAGTTATTTACGTTTTCCCGCGAATTGCACATTTTTCTTCAGGTCCCGTTTGTCTGCCATTTAGTGTAATGTTACATTTTCCCGCATATCACATCATCAAAATTTTATTTTTCCCGCTGTTTAGTTTTTCGCCCACGTTTTCGCCATCCGGAGACAATAAAAATACGAGATTTCAAAGTCATAGATGACAAAGAAAGAACATCTAAACTGGTTTGGAAATAGAACAAAGAAGAAACAGCACACAGGTTGGTGATCACGTGCAAGGCCACAGGAGAATGACCGTGATCGCGTGTAATGCTAGCGCTCACGGCACAATAAATTCAAGATGGCAGCAAGAAAACGCTGCTGCCGCTAGCGCTATCGATTATCTGACGCTATCGATAGATATATTCACATTGGCAACATTGATCTCTTCACGTACATTCGTTTGTCTTTGTAAGCGCAAATAACGGTAACTTTAACCTAAAATTTTCAAAACGTGTTTGAAAATGTTTATTACAAACAGTTGTGTTTCTAATCATTTCCATTTTAGTGCAGTGAGTTTTAGATGGTTATAAAACAGTAATGTAATCGAAAAAAAAATATAGCTGACATTGTTGATAAAACAAAAACAGATACAGTGAACCCTCGATAACTCGGACCTCGATGTCCCGGACTTCGGATAACTCGGACAGAATTTCAAAAAACAAAATTAATTTTAATTAAATTATTTTTGGTCAAAAATCATAAGAAAATTGTGTCTGCCTCATTTAAATCCATCACGTTTTATTTAAAAACAGTATTAAGCTTTAAAAGTAGTTGCTCATCGCTACGTAGCCTTTAATAATCCCACCGTAAAATATGTGGCAAGTTCCGTGTGGTTAAATGTTGCTAGCGAGGCACACGAGTAGAGATGCAACTCAGCAAGCGCGCGAGTGGAGATGCAACTCAGCAGGCAGACCTCCCTTCTTTATCTTTCCTCCCTATTCTCCACGCGAGCCACACACGCACACGCACGTGCGTCGTAAATAAACACTACAGTATGATGCTGATGAATTGGACGGTAACTACAGGTCCCAATAGCACCTGAATGGAAATTTATTTTGTTCTGGTATGTGCAATAAATTCAAGATTGCAGAACGATTTGTTCCGGACATAATAAAAAAATTAAAAGCCATTGGTTTGCATTGCAATTTAGGCAAGGTGGTGAGAGGGTTTTATGACCCTTTAATGACGTCTTACAAGCCGATGAGGGTGAAAAGAACAACACAACATCCATGCCCGAGCAAGGATTCGAACCCAGGGCCTCTCGCACCGTAAACTGGCGCCTAATCCACTACGCTAGAGGCCGGCGCGATATTTCGAAAAAATAAAACATGGCTTAGTAAATTATAAAAAAGGGGAGGGGGCAGAAAGAGACTTTTGCCCTGGGTCGCACATTCTAGAGGGCCTCGCGTTTGAAAAAGTTAAATGGTTAAAATGAATGGGCTTTTATTGAGTACCCTTTAATGTTGATGGTATCTGCGAAATTTATTTTAAAGTGTAAAGTGTGTGTAAAGACGTCACTGATCTATGACGACGCAGCCAAGTTAAGATAGTATGGAGGGAGGCCTACAAGCGCACATTATCACTTCAACCACGGCCATGACTTCAAGCAAAAAAAAAAAAAAGACTGAGATTTACGTTACTCCTGGCCTCGTATTCTAACAAAGAAGCCCTGGAAAAAAACAATTTATCATAGAAACTTGCAACTGGCTGCAGACACTGTGACATGCTGATGTAGAGCAATTTTTCGCGTAAACATCTCGTGAGTTGCAGTTCACGTGCGGAGTTTGTATTACTGTTGAGACTGTACCGGTTGACCTTGACTACTTCCCCTCGTGCTCTTCCACCCTAGCTTATCTCACACACACACACACACACGCACGCACTCGCACAGACTGTCGTCAGCCAGACGGGAGAAGGGCGTGAGAACTTTTATGTGGTCGAAGGGTGCCTTGGTGCCAGCTTCTAGTACATATAAAAAAGATCAGCCAGAAGAAGCATAAACAATAAATAAAAAAGAATCTGCTGGCCCAGGCTGTTTGACATTCTTTCTTTTATAGTTCTCCCATTACAGCGATAATTTCCCCATTACCCCCTCCTGTA
Organism: Medauroidea extradentata; assembly: GCA_003012365.1. Lineage (NCBI taxonomy): Eukaryota > Metazoa > Arthropoda > Insecta > Phasmatodea > Phasmatidae > Medauroidea > Medauroidea extradentata. Next base: position 863 of record PNEQ01099496.1, on the reverse strand, counting down.
AATTGATACGTACAAAGAAGTACATATTGCCGCTTCTTTTGCTTGTAGAAATGATAGCGTACTGGTTTCCTCAAGTTTCTTGTGATTAATGACTGACTACCCCTCCTCCCCGGACGCCCTCGATAACACGGACAAATCGTAACTCGGGCAGCTTCTCCCCCTTTTAGTCCGAGTTATCGAGGGTTCACTGTACTGTAATAATGGAGAAGTGTGATGAGTTCGTGGGAACATGTGTTGATCTGAATAACGAAGAACTGTACATTCCCATTCAAATGCTTACTGTTTTTGTCTAAATTCATGATAGCATTTGCAAAAAAAATAGTAAAATGCGGAACAGTATTTACCACACGATAAAAAAAAATCTGATCTAACATTTTAAGATGTTCTCTTGGTATGCGCACGTGCAATAAATCTTCCTGTAACAGTATATTCGATTCTGATATTGGTAACTTACACTGTACCAAATTTTATGTAACAAAATATGACAAATACATAGCTTGCATGAATACTAGAGATGTCACGATACCAGTATTTTCCGATTCTCGATTCCGATGCCGATACCATTCTCGATTCTCGATTCTACAAACCTCGATACCTTGTATTAAATTAGTATCATGTTTACCAAAATGAAACACATCCAAAAAAATAATGAAATACTAAAATTTGTAATCATCAAAATAGCATCAGAATACCGCATTAACTTAGTAATTGAGAGTAAATTATACATGACAACAACAAGTAATTACATTTTCCTAATTTTTTAAAATGCATGATCTACAACAAAATATCCTGGATATGTAAAAAAATATCATACAAGACGGTACAGTATACAAAGTTGCAACAGGATATTAATGCACTGAGTT
>PNEQ01099489.1:0-31801 GCA_003012365.1 Medauroidea extradentata | reverse complement strand
ACTCCTCAAACGTACCTCCTCAGTCTCAAATTATGGAACATCCGCACCACCGGTCATCAGGCCCCATCATTTTTGAGGGACGGGAAGACTCACCATAAATCCGCCAACCGCAGTACCAGCTACTCTTAAAATGAGTCACTGCTAGACAATCCTTACACTCAGGATGTTCTCGTTCACTCGGTCGCAACCCGCGACCGTCATGCTAGCTGCCTACCCTCAAAACTATTTACCAGCCAAACAAATCTACAGGAATGTAGGAATTCAACTCAACCCTGACTAAACCCCAAAGCCAGAACCCAAAAAAACATCAGTAAAATTCTAAAAGGGCACTAAAACTCGCCCCAAGACCCAAAGGGTCCGCTCATATTTGTTTACTTGTGGAACCTGTCAACATCCACTCTAATGTTTATACATTTTTATACAAATCAACTCTTTTGAATATTTTGAACATTTTCATTGTATTATAATCTGGTGATCATCAGGCCTTAGGTGAAGCCTGATGCTATTATTCTTACACATTACTACAATAACACTTACATATTTAATTTAGTAACTATTAGACGTTTTCTACACTTTTTGTTACACAATTCACAAGTTCTTTTATTATTATTATTTTCCCCCCTTAACATTTTTGTTGAAGGCACCGGTCACAGTGACCCGCTTCGCTAGTTGAATGTTACATTCTTTTATTATTTACCCCCTCCCCCTCGTTCCATCCCGCTTAACATTTTAGTGTTGTCACCAAGTAAAGGCGACTAGTTATTCCGATATTTCTCCCCACATTTCCCCCCTTTAACATTTTTGGTTTTGACGCCGGGCAAGGAGACTGGTTGTACGTTTGATAACTCCCCCTCCCCCTTTATGATTAGCACACCTTAACAATATAATGTTTGCATTTAATAGTCTGTGTGTGCCTGCCTTGATAGTCTAGTAACTCCGATGTTTTGACTCCTCCTTCCCCGTTCTTAATGTGACTCCCAGTTTTGCTATTAATCTTACTATTGTGTTGGAGTAGGGTTTGAATATCATACGTGGTACAGAAGTTACGTAATTCGAAGTACAAAATTTCGGTCCCGAGCACTTCGAATTAATGAGTTTTTACTATAGTAGTCACATATGTAAAGCAAACCACTAGAATGTCTTCACCAATTACAAATGATTAAGTCACTGTGAAAAACGTATGCTGTTACTAATTTCTAAAAGTGATGCAATTAACAACTAAACATACTCTTCTTACTGAAAACGACTTTGAAACCAAGTACAATGTAATTTTTGGCCATCTGATATACTTATAAACCCATTTAGAGGACCTCTACACGTTGATCAGACAATAAACTCTGCGAGCCAAGCCAACGGAGAAAGAAATAATACAGATGTTATGTATCAGAATGTCAGAGGACTGTGTTCTTAAAGTACTGAAGTGTCAGAAAATGTTCACCTGTATAATCATCCAATAATTTGTGAAACTGAAACATGGCTAAATGATAATTTTATTAATATTTATTTTCCCCTTAGTTATCAAATTTTCAGAACATACAGAGAAATAATATTGTCACCAACAAAACAAAAGGAAAAGATGTACTTATAGCAGTAAAAAAAAATTACATAACTTTTTTCTCACAAGTGGATATCTTGAATGATCAAACATTAGAAATAATCTGTATTGAAACTAATTTGAAACACAATAAAAAACTTTAATTGGAAATATTTATAACCCAGCAGATTACAAGTGCTTATAAATATTATTTTTCACAGCCAGAAAGTAAATTCTCAAACTACAAAAATTCAATTATCATTATAGAAGATTTCAATGCACCAGGAATTAATTGGCAACTAAAACACAGCCAAGAAATTTCTAACACAATCACCACGCAAAAAGGTACTATTTTATTAGAATTTGTCTTTAGAACAATTTAATAAAATACTTATTGATATAAAATTACTAGAGCAATGCCTTTCAAATATAGAGGCTTTTAATTTTTTTTTTCTTTTAATAAACTTGTTAGTGACAGTAACTTGTAAGGATTTTTATGTCTGGTGTGAAGACTCGAAAGTTGGCACTAGTGAAAAAAAAATGGCGACTGTGATAATGTGATATAGTGCGCGCTCGCGAGTTTGGACGGGAATTTTATGACGTTGTATTCGGTGGCGGGATCCCGTGATTCGGTTTATGCATTTAGTGAACTCTGTTGAGATTATGTATTGGTCTTCCAGGAATTTCGACGATAGTGAGGTGCGTATACGTCATAGTTGAAGATTTGGTCTCACCGGGCCGGATGCTGAATCACTTCGTAATCATACGCGTACATTTACTGTGACAGTCGTACAACTATATTATGCCGTGCCTGATATGCGGTCCGTGACCGCGTGGAAAAGAAACTTGAGAATAGTGTTAAAGTTGAAATCGTTGATCGGTGTTTTGTTTTGGAATTCGTTACTTTCAGTGTGATTTACGACGCCATTTTGTGTTATTAGTCGACAACCAAAACATCGTGCCTAACCTCGCGGACGTTGCTTCGTGCCCTCCGCGTACGTTTACAAATTACGGACAGACATTCATATTGACGTGTGGCCTACTATACTGGTGTGTAGTCACATCGCGAATATGGCTATGGGACAGTTGGAGGTTAGGTTAAGGTGGGCATGGGACTGAATTACTAGAGTGAAAAACTTAGCTCTACGTCTGGACGGGGATAAGTCACAAACGGCGTTGTTCAAGGCACACTGTAGGGACCTTGAAAAGTTAAAATCGGAATTTGAAGAAAGTCATGTCGCACTGAGTGTGCAGAATTTATCGAAAAAGGGTTTCAATAAGGATAAGCATAACAACTTGTTGGTGGAGTTCAATGAAGCCTATTACCTAATAATAAAGTATGTTGTGGAGTTGGAGGAAAAAAAATCTAGTAACAGCAGTCAGTCTAGTGCTAAGGCAAGTAGTGTGAAGTTACCAAAGTTGTCTCTCCCAAGTTTCGATGGTCAGGTCACCCAGTGGAAAAGTTATCATGATTTGTTTAGTTCATTAATAAACACAAATGCATCTATTAGTTCTGTTAAAAATTCCAATATTTGCTGTCATCACTGTCAGGGGAACCTCTTGGCTTAGTTAAAGGTTTGCCATTAACTGAAGAAAACTATGCGTTAGCATGGTCTGCATTGACCAACCGTTATCAAAATGTGAGGGTCATAGCAACAGCCCATTGGGACAAAATCGTGCAGTTTCCTCCTATAGGATCAAATTCACCATCTAAGTTGAGATTATTGTTGGATACCATGAAAGAGAACCTAGGAGCTCTAGAGATATTAGAGTTTCCAGTTAAAGAATGGAGCTTCATACTGCTTAACATGGCTCTGAGCAAACTTGACCCAGAGACAAGGGAGAGATTTGAGTTGGCTCATGCAGGTACAAGGCTGCCTACCTTTACCCAGTTATGTGACTTTGTAGAAGTGCAGTGTAAGGCACTTTCAGCTGCACAGTTACCAAACGTATCATTAAAGCCACAGCTGCTCAGGGGGGGTGAGACAAAGGAAAATCGTGAAACCTATGCCAAAATGTCATTGGTAGTCAACACGAAGGTCCAGCGTTGTGTTCTGTGTCAAGCAGAGCATTCTATATACAGGTGTCTCCTGTCTTTCTTAGTAAGAATCCTGACCTGCGTAGAGAAGTCGTGAGAGTGAACCACCTGTGCTTCAATTGTTTGAAATCTACCCACCAAGCGAGAAACTGTTTGTCAAAGACAACCTGTACACTCTGCAACCAGTGGCATCATACTCTCTTGCACAAGCCACATTCAGTAGCTCCTGAAGATTCAGGCCAAGTATCGTCTTTGGAGCAACCATGTTCAGAAGGCTCTAAAACTGATGGTGATGTGCAGCTTTCACAGGATCAGCTGTCCACAGAGCAGGGACAGGCTCTGAATACTCCAGTACATTCACTTACCAGTTCGATCTCAACCATCACAACAGTGCTTTTAGGAACTGCTGTAATACATGTGGAAAATGGATGTGGCCAATTTGAACCAGTTAAGAGCGTTAATAGATTCTGCGTCACAATCATCTTTTATTACAGAAGAGTGTGCACGGCAACTAGGACTCCAGCATCGTAGAACCCAAGTTGTGGTTAAGGGATTAGGATCGGATTCAAATACCCAGATTGGTAAAGGTACAGTAACATGTTTGTTAAAACCAAGTAATTGTGATGGGCCACAGCTGGCAGTAGACACTATTATTCTGCGGAGGATTACATCAGAAATGCCTACTGTTGGCCTCCCAATATCGGTAGAAGAGATGTATCCCGAGTTACAGTTGGCAGATCCCACATTCGCTACTTCAGGGCCCATTGACATGTTACTAGGTGCAGAGCTGTATGCAGACATTGTGGATGGTAGACTGCATCCAGCAGCTGCAGTCGGATTGCCAGCTGCCCTCGGCAGCATCTTTGGATGGATCCTCATTGGTCGCGTCAACTGCTCAAGCCCTGAAGTGTCATCAGACACATCCTTGTTTGTACAAACAGGAGCATCCCTTGATGCAGTCATGAAAAAATTCTGGGAGGTAGAAGAGCCCCCAGCAGCTTGCCATAAGGATCCTGATGAAGTTAAGTGTGAAAGGCATTTTTGTGAGACCCATGGTCGCGATAACAACGGCCGCTACATCGTGAGATTGCCATTTAAGGAAGACAGTTCTGAATTAGGAGACTCGAAGCAGCAAGCTGTCAACCGCTTGCAGCACTTGGAAAAACGCTCGGTCCGTCTGCATGACCTGAAGCGTGACTACGCTAGCTTCATGAAGGAATATGAAGACCTGTCACACATGGACAGACTAACTGGAGTTCAGCCTGATGTACCAAGCTACTACATTCCCCATCATTTTGTGAGAAAGGAATCCAGCTCGACTACCAAATTGCGGGTAGTCTTTGATGCTTCCGCTCCGTCCTCGTCTGGAAGGTCCCTAAATGACCTGCTTTACAAAGGACCCAAATTGCAGCAAGGGATTGTGGATATTGTTCTAAAGTTTCGGACACATCCAATTGTCTTTACCACTGACATTAGCAAAATGTACAGACAAATTTTAGTACACCCTGATGACCGCCACTTCCAGATGGTATTATGGAGGGACTAGCCTGACCACTCCATAACTGAATACAAACTAAATACTGTGACTTATGGAGTATCTGCTGCTCCTTATCTGGCTATGAGATCTTTGCGCCAACTAGCACTGGATGAAGGTCATAGATATCCGGCAGCAGCAGAAGTACTTCTCAGGGACATCTCTGTTGATGACATTGTTACAGGGTCAGATACTGTCGAAGATGCCCTCTGCCTTCAGTCCAGTCTTGTCAACTTGTTGCAGCTTGGTGGGTTTGAACTGAGGAAGTGGTCAAGCAACCACCCATGCCTGTTGGAAGACATTCCAAGCAGCCAACGGGAAGTCCCACTTACCTTTGATGATACAGAAAATAAGGAATAAAAGTGTTGGGTATGGAATGGGATGCCACTGTTGATAGTTTCTCATACCATGTGCAACTACTTGAGTTGACGTCAACTAAACGTGCCATTCTGTCGAACATAGCACACATATTTGACCCTATGGGTTGGCTCGCACCAGTGGTTTTCTGGGCCAAAGAATTTATGCAAGGTTTATGGACCCGAGGAGTTGGATGGGATGACCCACTCCCTAACGAATGCATCAAGTCTTGGCATATGTTTGTTGCTGAGTTTCCGTTGCTGACACACATTAAGATATCACAACATATCTTGCCTATAAGTTGCAGTGACCTTCAGTTGCATGGCTTCAGTGACGCTTCTCTTAAAGGTTATGCAGCTGCAGTGTATCTCAGACTTACTAACCCGAATGGTAAGGTACAAGTTATCTTCTGCTAGCAAAATCTGAAGTTGCCCCTGTCAAAACGCTTTCTCTTCCTAAACTGGAATTGTGTGGGGCTTATCTTGTTGCCAAACTACTGAAGTTTGTAGAGGGTTTGTTTTCTGGTAGAGTGAAATTTGAGGTGGTCATGGGTTGGTCAGACTCTATGGTTGCGCTGTCGTGGCTTCGCACATCACCACACCTTCTGAAGACACTTGTGGCTAACAGAGTGTCTGACATTCACGAGAACTTGGCACCGAGTATGTGGCGCCATGTACCTTCGGAATGTAACCCAGCCGATTGTGCTTCAAGAGGATTGTCACCAAGTGAGTTAGTAAATCATAAGTTGTGGTGGCATGGACCTATATGGCTTCAAGGACAACCTAATGAATGGCCAGGTGCGACACCTGTATTAGGAATGTCCGAACTACCCGAGCTGAAGAGTCAGTCTGTGAACACACTGTTGGTAGAGACAGATTCGAACAAGGGATTTACAGAATTTGTTCTTAGGTATTCATCATTATGGAGGTTGTAACGTGTCGTTGCGTTTATCCTACGATTTGCACGAAATGCCAAGGGCACTCACCAGAACCGTGTTTCTGGGCCACTGTTAATCAACGAGCTTAGGGCTGCACTAAAGATCTGCATCAGGCAGACTCAAGCAGAAGCCTTCAAGTCGGAGATCCAGTCTCTGAAGACCAATCAAGAATGCCCACTACGTGTGAGAAGGCTAGCCCCATTTCTCGACAAGGAAGGATTGATCAGGGTAGGAGGGTGCATTCACCATTCTTCATTGAGTTATGATGCTAAGCATCCTATTTTACTGCCGAAAGTAAGTCATCTCACTTACCTGATTGTTGATGACTGCCATTGGAGGTATCTACATGCTGGGCTCAAAACCACACAATCACTCCTACAAGAGCAGTATTGGATATTGTCTGCTCGGAGGGTAATCAGGAGCCGAATAAGTAAATGTCTTTCTTGCTTCAGGGCAAACCCTTCATCGCATCAGCCAGTAATGGGAGATTTACCTGCAGTGCGTGTAATCCAAGCGAGACCCTTTGCACATACAGGGGTGTACTATGGTGGACCTTTCACTATGAAGCTGCATCGGTTCAGGGGTGCCAAGCAACACAAGGCATACTTGTGCCTTTTTGTATGTCTCGCGACCAAGGCTGTATATTTTGAGGTTGTACCTGACCTAAGTACTGCGGCCTTCCTTGCAGCCTCCGATAGGTTTGTAGCTCGTCGTGGTCTGTGCACAGACATTTATAGCGACTGCGGGACAAATTTTGTGGGTGCGAACAGTCACTTGACAGAGCTGCAAATCTTGTTACAGTCAAGTGAGGCCACTACCTACATTACAGACAGATTAGCAAGAAAAAATATTAAGTGGCACTTCAATCCACCATCGTCTCCTCACTTTGGTGGTATCTGGGAGGCTGGTATTAAGGCAGCCAAGAACCATGTAAAACGTGTGGTGGGTGACCAGACCCTCACCTTCGAGGAACACTCCACGTTATTCACCCAGGTGGAAGCTGTGTTAAATTCTCGCCCTCTGTGTCCTCTTAGTAATGACCCCAACGACATGGAAGCATTGACCCCGGGTCATTTTTTAATTGGTGCAACTCTTTCTGCTTCTCCTAGTCAAGACCTCACTGATATTGCAGTAAACCGTTTGAGCCGTTGGCAGCTCATTCAGCAAGCCACACAACATTTGTGGAGGAGATGGAGCCATGAGTATGTGAACACCTTGCAACAGCGACTGAAGTGGACTCGCAGTTGCAGTAACCTGGAAGAGGGCCAACATGTTATAATCAAGGATGACAACCTACCACCCCTCAGGTGGCGACTCGGCAGGATATCAAGCCTCCATCCAGGAAAGGATGGGGTATTGCGAGTTGTCAGTGTTGCTACTGGTCAAGGAACATTCAAGCGGCCAGTAGTGAAGCTGTGTCCTCTTCCTGTCCAGTGACTGGGCTATCATCAATTTGTAAATATGTATAGTTGAAAAGAAGGGCTTCACCCTTCTTTTGGTGGGGAGTTATGTTAGTGACAGTAACTTGTAAGGATTATTATGCCTGGTGTGAAGACTCGAAAGTTGGCACTAGTGAAAAAAAAAGGCGACTGTGATAATGTGATATAGTGTGCGCTCGCGAGTTTGGACGGGAATTTTAGGACGTTGTATTCGGTGGCGGGATCCTGCGATTCGGTTTATGCATTTAGTGAACTCTGTTGAGATTATGTATTGGTCCTCCGGGAATTTTGACGATAGTGAGGTGCGTATACGTCATAGTTGAAGAAAACTCATGAAAGAAGATTTTTTATCATCCTGCACTTAACACTGAAACAGAATATGTATAGTTTAAATGTCTATTACTATCAACCAGAAAAACTGCTACCGTATAACAGAAAAGAAGACTATCTGTCATTATACAAATTAATGACAAACCATGATTGGCATACTTTTCATGAATTGAAACATGCAAATGAAATGGTTAACTATTTAACAAATAACATTTTGAAGTTAATGGCAATAACAATACCTATTCAAATAAAAAGTTTCTCTGAACATCCACCTTGGTTTTCCTCTATCAGAGAAGAAACGGTGCTTCCATAAAATGTACAAGAAAACTAATGATGACATTCACTATGAACAATTTTCACAACTTAGAAAACAGGTGAAAAGGAAACTCAACAATGATAAAAATATTTGGTTGCAACATATTAATAATCAATACAAACAGGACACCAACAAATTTTGGCATTATGTTTAAAAATTAACGGCTACAAACACGAAGTCACTTTTAAAAATCAGACCACCTAAATTACAGCTCCACAGTTTATTTCTTGAATTTTTGCAAAAAAGTTTGCTTCAGTTTATTCAGGAGCAAAAAATTTAATTCCCAATGTTGATGAAGTAATGAATGCCTGGGATATTCTACCTGTAGGAAGAACAAGTTTAGTATTATAGGGTATCAAACAGCTTTCCTCAGTGCCTGAACCATACCAAACTTCATTGTCAAAAGCTGCTCTACAATCTTAGCTCAAATACTACGTACATTTTAATTGCATTACAACAGATGTACTGTATATCCAAAATTGTGAAAAAAGGCATTGGTACCGCCAAAACTTAAAAAAGGCAGCCGCCCTCAAAGTAACAACTATCCTCCCATTTCACTCCTCTGTATTTTTTCTAAAGTTTATGAAAAAACAAAACATACACACTTATATTTTAATCTGACAACTAAACTTTTCAATAACCAACACAGCTTTGTGAAACAAAGATCCACTTCCACTAATTCATTTCTTTATAAATGAAGTTCACAAAAAATTACTTCACGTCAACAAGTTGATGTAGTTTATTTTGATATTTCCAAGGCATTTGACTCAGTAAATCATTCTTTACTAACTAATAAATTAATAAATACTGGTCTTGATCACAAACTTCCTAAATCTTAAACAAAACACTGTATCTTCACCATATCCTGCCCCTCTGGTGTTCCCCTTCAGCACTTTTATTTATTATTTTCATCAATGACATAACACAAGTGTTAAATAATTCACAACCTGTTCTCTTCGCAGATTACTTAAATATTGCAACAACTATTAACTCGCCATTAGATGTTCACTCATTAAAAAATTACATAAATGCTGTATCCCAATGGTGTCATGACAATGCCTTGCTACTAAATATTGATAAAACACAAGTTATTTTATTTTCTAGACAAAGACCACCACTGCAACATGTTTAAAATCTTCAACATACAACAACTCAACGTACCAATTTAATTAAAGAATTAGGCATATTACTACACAGAAAATTAGAATTTGATACGCATGTGGAATCTCTAGCAATTAATGCATGCAGGTGTGCTTGTAGCTTGCAGAAGACAACAACGAAAACTGTTCCCTCTTTCCTTGTGCTACCGCGTGTCCCGCTTGTCGTAGTCTCTGCTGCCATCATCGTTGTCACCATGACTGTCGTACTGCCCCTCCCACATGTGTAGTACAGAACTACATACAGTACTACTACTATGTACAAACAACAAGTGTGTATGAGGTGTAGCTTGTTGTTGGTACCACTGTAGTCCAGTTACAGGCAGGATTATAAACAGACGTGCAGTTAAACAGCTCACACACAACTGAGGTGCAAGAAAGTGCCACACTAACCTGCCTCAGAGTCTTGGTACCAAGTGTGGGCTGCCAAGATGTCTAAGATGCCGTCTCCATCCACGTCATGGATGAAGCGTGGAGAATACACATCGACGTTGCGGACAAAGTGTGGGGAGTATGTGTCCTCTGGTATCTTGTCCCTCTTGGTGTCTCCCGTAAACTCCCACACACTACTGCCATCATGGCCATTCACTGCGTGGAACACCTGTTACACCATGAACAATGTGAGCTGAGCATATTTGCATCACTGTATCACTGCCCTGCAACTTACCTCACAACACATGTCTGATATTTACATTTTGAAAGGAATTGCTTCATTTTGATTATGGACAACATCAATAACAATCCCTAATACACACAAGCAGCAAATTTTTACACACAAAAAAAAAGTCACGAAAGTCCTGCGCATTACCGTTTAACATGACCTTGTGCGCGACTTGTTTATCTCATACATACTACATAGCTTGAGTTGGGGGAAGAGGATCTGGAAGGAGGCCAATAAGCCAGCAGCTAGCCATCCTTCCTCTCCACTAGACAAGCCGGAAGCTGAACCAACTATTGCAGGCAGGAAGCATCGCCAGCTGTAGCAATCACTCGCTGTTCGCTGCTCCGTGGGCGAACACACACCGGCCACATATGCACAAAACTGTTTGGTAGCTTATACATTTGCACTTAAATTTTCTCCTTCTAAGTTTGAGAATTCTGTACCGCTGCTCAAATATGGTTAGCCATCCAGAGGATGCCTGTATCTTCATGAAAGAACTTTGCTTTCTCCACGTACACAGGGACTGAAACAGTTTATTTTCGTCGGAACCAACTAAGCACAGCGACATCTAGACTCTACCCATTCCAAGGTTGTAGCTTGTATCACTCAACCCGTTCATGCCCTTAAATGACATTGGCTGTGTAACAAGCCACTGTGCACCCTCCACACGTTTTGCGAACTATCAACTGTACAAATGTCACACCTTTCGGGAGTGAGGTCAGACGTATCTTTTCATATTGTTACAAGTTGACATGGTATGTTGAGGGATGAAGGTCTTTGATTAAATAAAAGAAATTAAGTAAAGAAAACCTATTAACAACTATCTACACAAAAATATCTGAATGCCATTTATGTTCAATCACTATTAAATAAATGTCTCTGTAAATGTCACTAGTATGTTACAAGTTGATAACAATCAAAACAAATAATTACTATATACATAAAGGTTATAAACTCAAATATAATAGTCACACTCCTCTATACAACTTCCCTGCACATAAAATGTCTCTCTGACGACTCATGAATAGTGGACACAATGTCCTAGCTAGAAACACCCTGAGGGTCCTCTCAAAGTCCTGGAACACCCTCGTCAACATTACTCGTAGCAAACAATATTGCTAAACAACTCTCTGTACTGCTTGCAAAGCATCACTATAGCCACGACTCCACAAGATGCCTTTCGGCAAAACTCTCTCACTCACTGATTGTTTCAAACACTAAGCTTAAACTAAAAACACAGCAAAATAGCATATTAACAACTTCCTGCTGCAACAACACTGTTAACTAGCCAACAAGTCAATGACTAAGAACTTGCCAGTGACAATGTTTACTTCTGCTGCAAATTTAAACTGGATAAAGTATAAATCTGTGTGTGTTGAAGTTTTCAATGTCTTCCATTTCAAAGGAATTGCACCACTGTCACAGCATTTTTGCAAAATTAAAAAGTTTTGTCATTACCTCTCCTTTATCTAATGTGTCAATTAATTGCAGCTTCTGTTCAATTATCATGACCACCTTTTCACCATTTAAACTGTAGTGCTGTAAACAAGGCTGATGTCACCAGCAACATAATTGTGAACATACTGATGCAGAGTTTAGTGCTGCACATCTGCATGTCTATCACACAGATAACAACTACGACTGTCTCGCACACGTCTACAGTATTTCACTTTTCAAAGTCACTGCAAACTTTGCAATTTACTTATGGAAAAGTGTCGCATAACACTGATAAGAATCACTAATAAGAATATTTGTCTTTTCAATAATTATTTTTTAAAGCCAGAATGCGAAACGAAATCACAAATCTGTTTGGCTCTTTTGTTTAAAATAGTTTTTGCAGAGAAAGGTAATTTTTACAAGGCAAGAAATTACATGGTTTTGACTAGTATGTCATCCACCAAAAATGTTGTTAGTTATTAAGTTGCAAAAACCAGAATGTCTATTGTCTTAAAAATTATGCAACATAGTGAAAACCATTTCAAATACATTTGCCTAAAAGATTATTGATATCTACTCTCGTTTAGGCTTAAAAAATAACAGCCATCTTGTCTGTATCAAAACATTGCAAAACTTATATTTTTGTAGATAATGAGACAGGTATTCTATTCATTTATTTAATAATAGAATTTTAACATAAATTCTGCATTTAAAACCCATATTATAAAACAAGAATCACAAATTGCAGTGAACTGATACTGAACAACAAACATGCTAATAGTGTGATAAAGTTAACAGTGGCACATCTAAAACTCCATCCACACAGCAATTGACGGGCTGTAGTTTGCTCTACGGAGGGGAAGGGGGAAACTACTGTGTCACACTAGCCAAGGTTGGTGCGCGTGGTAAACAGGCAGCGTCAGTTATAACATGTGATAAAACAAAGCGATACTACATGTAACTACTGCAATATGATGTATATTACGTCATATTATTACTATGAGGTATATAGTGTTTTGTAGAGAGTGTATGTGTGGGCAAGAAAGATATTAAAAATAACCAATAACAATACTGATAAATAATGACACAAACAATGTTGGACAGTGTGGGTTCACTCTTTTACCAATAATAGCCTACACTACAATAGTTTATATTGCAAATATATTTCTTTAAAGCAGCATTATGAAAATAATGATTTAGAGTACGAATTGTAGTTCTGTAAAACTGAAAATATTTTCTTAACTCTCAGGGTCCCAAATATAGAAAATATATAACTTTAACTTATATATGTAATTAGTCAGCTGCTATTTATTTAAACATCCAAAAATTTAATTTACTTATTTAAATAAGCCAAATGTCATTCCAGATACTGCAAGTAGACTATACTACTGTAAAGTACTCTGCTATACCAGTCCCCTAATTCTTTCGTTGAATATTATTCATGAGTAAATTTTGAAAGCAGTTTGGCTACTTTATGACAACATATGCTGGTTCACTGACAGAAAGCCACCAAGGTGTTAGGGGAGAATTAAGGCTGCCTGATGTTGTGTGCAAAGTGTTTATTTATCTTTCCCCCCCTGCCCCCATCAGTGCAACGATGTTGTCCATTTGGCAAGGCTTGGCTTACCTAGCAGTGTGAAAGTTTAGTGTTTTTTTTTTTAATATGGTCATTCAACCTCAAATTAAAATTTATACAGCTAAGTATTGGGGAAAAATTCATCATTGCCACAGCGGACTGTAGCCCTGGGCGGTTGCAAAGAGCCCACTACAGAGGACCCTAGTAATGGTTAAATTACAAAAGGGTTAATTCTTAAAAAACATCAGCGGTGAGCTGAAATTAATAATTTCCTCTGTATTACACATATTTATTTTTGTGCTCTAATTGTACCAAACATGTTTAGGTGCCACTTCAATGTTAGAGTAATAATTCACTATTTAATCATTAAACCAACTACTAAAAAAATATCTGCAAACTTTAAACTTTAATTTATGTAATTGTGTAACTTTAATTTTTTTCTTAGAGCATAATTTGAAATTTTGGTACAATCATTCAAGATTATTTATTACAAATTTTGTTGTGTCTCCAGAAATCACTATGTCCAAATCTAAAAAAAAAGTGTGTGTGTGTGTGTGCGTGCACACACACACACACACACACACAAACACACAAACACACACAAACACACACAAACACACACAAACACACACAAACACACACACAAACACACAAAAACACACACAAAAACACACACAAACACACACACACAAACACACACAAACACACACACACACTGAACTTTTTAATAATCACTGGGGAGACAGTTTGTCACTTGAGAGCCTGACAGCAGCCTGGATTGATGTACTGCTTGTTGACATGACTGTCTTGGTTACTGTCATGCACAATGTAGAGTGTGGTAACATTAACGTATTTAACTTAAATGTACTTTCTGTTTTATAAATTTAATGCATTCCCACTCTTTTAATATCTTATTTGGCTGTAGAATCCAGGTTTGCTATGCTTTACTTTGTCTATTTTGGACAGGTTAATTTATGATGTTTGCTTTTGCTTACTCTGTTTAGGACTTTGAGTAATTTTATAAGGCCAACATTTTAGTTGGCTTGCATGT
Source organism: Medauroidea extradentata (assembly GCA_003012365.1). Taxonomy (NCBI): domain Eukaryota; kingdom Metazoa; phylum Arthropoda; class Insecta; order Phasmatodea; family Phasmatidae; genus Medauroidea; species Medauroidea extradentata. Next base: position 17,434 of record PNEQ01099489.1, on the reverse strand, counting down.
AAGTTCTCTTGCGTGCATTTGACCGTGGACACGGTCCGAACCCGTTTGCATATTGCCAACGTCATCTTATTTTCTATCTGTTTAAGTTTGTGTTTGCTATGATTTGGGTAATTTGCCTTCAGAGAGTGTTTATCATAATCACATTAAACCCTGTATATTCTAATGTTCTGGGAGTATATGTACGGTCATGGGCGGACCTATTGATTAGGTAATGGAACATTTAGAAACATGCTAAAAATAGTATTCAAGCTGGTGTGTGAACATGCTGTTATTTTGTTTAAGTTTAATATTTTCAAACACTTGTGGGGCCTTGCATGAAAATATGTCACAGAGGCACTTTTTTTCTCTGGCATTTTCAACTTTATCACCCTTTTCGAGTGGGCTATAGGTGCCTCATTTGCACATGCTGCACAATGAGCAATCCATGTGTCCAATGGCTGTATATTCGGAAGTTGAATGCACCTAGTGGTTTTTCATGGGGAATCCCAATGATAATAACTTTGTTCGTATGTATTCTTTATAATATTGGTCATAGTAATTCTCTTATATGGTACTATTGTTACATATTTGGGAGACTGCCTTGATGGGAGGCATGGTGAGCATTGTAACTAAAGGATGGAATATTGTGATGAGTAGGGTTTTAAATAGCATGGTGCTATGGTATTCAGGTGATCAATATGCTTCACTTACCCGTTAATGTATGTTGAATAATTTTCAGTATTGCAATGAATTTGACACGTGTAACAAGACAAAACATTTATGCATGGTTTTTATTAGCAATTTCTGAATGTGCACATGTTAACTCACTTATCATTCTGTAATGTGCATGGCTTGTTTGCATTATTGAATCTGATGCATGTGTTTGTTTTGGGGGAGCCTCCTTCTGCCACACTCACATTTGTAAGATTAACCAGCAGAACAGCTAGCTGGGTGAGGGCACAGTTAATTCTTGTATATTTAACAATTAATTCCCGTGTTGGGGAATTTGTAACTGTACTTAGGTTTGTTGTCCTAAGCAGGACTTTGGGTACAGTTGGTTACATTAAGACAAAAATATCACGAATAAAAGTTTTACCAAGACAAATAACTTCATTAATATGACAGAAAAGTAAAGGATCTTAGGAAAAATTCGATTAAATATATTTCTGTCTTCCTTAAACTTTGGGAGTTCACAAACTATCTACTGCAAGCCGTAAGGCTATAAAATGGCGGTGACTTTGTAGATCTTCTATCTTGCACACAAAATATAAGCTATAGCTATCAAATAAAAAAGCAGGTGTTCCAAGAAATAAAACTGTCACAGTTTCTAATACTTATCAGCTTCGTTGTAAAGAACAACACTGTCTTAAATCTTATGGTTATTAAGAACGATAATGGAATCATACTTAAATAGACGGCCTATCGCCTCAACGGTTCAAACTGATCTAATCTCCACCCATTGCTTGTGGCTAGTTCAATAGCCTTCGCAACTATTACAAAAATTGTGGTCCGGGTTGGAGATTAACAAACAAACTCACAGTAAAAAAAGTATATTTTGAAAACTACTTAAGTATATTGTTGGCGTAGTTTTTGACTTCTACCGTAAAGTAAGCCCTTATACTACTCCGATCATTCGGGATCGTGATCAAAAAGGGAAACAGGTAAATAACAAAAAAAAAAAAAATCAATCTCGGGGGGGTCAAGAAGGGTTGGGAAAGGTAAATAAAAAAGGTTAAATCCTAAACAACAAGTAGGTTTCTGAAAATAAATCCATTCCACACTCAGTCTTACTGAATGTAACACTTAAACAACATTAATGCGGGGAAGGGCGGTTGACTGTAGTTGTATATGGTCAACATTAATGTGGGGAGAGGGGGGGTTGACTGTAGTTGTATATGGTCAGACATCCCACTTCTACTGACTTAACCTAAACACAATAGGCAGAGTAACCCTTCTGCTATACTCACTTGGCTTTTCTGCGAGAGGTAAATAAACTATTTTCGGGAGAGTCCCAGTACACAACATTTCATTAAGAAAACTATAAACGTAAATGTTCTTATCAAAACAAATTTATACTGATTAACATTAGAGGTGTGCCTTCTCCTGTAAATAAACAACTAGAGGTATGTCCAAGTAACCCACCCTCCCTTCCTATTTCAAAGTAAACTAAACTGAATACAGATAAACCAAAATGAATAATTAATTAGATTCATACATTCTCAAACAAATAATGAGTGACCAGGGGCACTCTCAAAAAATCAATAAGTTAAAACCTTAAATAGGCGTAGAGTAATTCCGAGCCAGCTGGCATAGGTGCATACTTCGATTTAACCAAAAATAATTTAAATGATTTGACCATCTTTTAATTTAGAAAAAAACAACTGGTTCGACTAACTTTTACAAAATAAAGAAAACTCTATAAAAAGTTAAGACCACATTTATTTCTAACAATTTATCTTTCGTTTTTCAGCTATAGAAACAGGAACACGACTCTTGACAATCAAACTACTTCACATTTTATATCAAACAAAAAAAAAAAAAAACCGAACCCGATTGATAAGTACGTCATAACCCGTACTCCGTATGAATTGACAAAGACAAAATTACCTTACTTTTGAAGAATTGTAGTGACTGTATCGCCGGGCTGCTGCTGCCACACAGACCCCTAACCTAACCTGATGGTCTATTTTAAAAACTCGTCTCCAGCGGACGACCTACTTGCGCTACCTAAATTTCCATGTTATCCTAAACAACACTCTACAGATGTATATGCTATTTAATAATTTTATATGTACTTAGCTTGGTTTCTTTTTCCGTCACTTCCTTCCTTCCGCTCGCACCATCTTTTCGACCATTCTCTTCCGTGGCTCGCCGACAACTCTCCCCCCGGCCAGGCGATTCGAACAAAACATGGTCGCAGCGCACATCCCCTCTCTCCCTTCACCTCCTCTACCTTCTCACTCTCGTGTCCCAAAAACCAAGGTTACCACACGCCTTGCGCTCGCTGGAAACAATGTATCGGCTCAAACTAGCCTCGTGCAGTCCAGGGAGTAAACTACAAAAGGTGAGGGGGGAAGGGGAAGCACATGATAGCTTTTTCGTCACCCGTCAATTGCAAAACTCAGTGCGTGCTCGCCCTGCATTAAGTTTAGCAATCAAAGGACGATTGCAAGCACATCAGGTACCACCCACCTACCCACCATCTCCATGTTCACCGCCTGTGTGCGCAGCATTTCTAAACTGCGGTCACTGTTCGTCCTAGCTGGCAAAACAAAAATGTATTACTTAACCTGCCAACCTACTTTGCTGTACAAACATGATGCAATACTACTGTCTCAAGGCTTGAACTTAACTGATGGCCTAGCCACAAGGCCATAATTTAAAAAAAAATAATTATCTAACGAAAACAAACTGAACTATCCTTAACAAATGTGTCTACATAAGCTTGTGAAAAAAAAAAAAAAAAAAGTAAATCCAAATTTTAATAAGGAACTTTAAAGTTCAAATTTTACCGTCGTGACAATATTTAAAGAAAAAATAAATAAATACATTGGATGGGAGTCTAGCCTACTTGGTCACAGAAACTAAAACTCACCTATACCTACTCTACCAGGGGCAGGAAACCTTTATCGGTACCTTACAATTACATCTATGAACATAATAATGAAAATTATAGAAAATTAATGTCCTTGTTTCTCACATGAAGAAAACAAAAATTAGAAATAAACATCTAAAAAAAAGGAACTATTTACTAATTACCAAAAACACTAATTGTGATAGTGAAATGCTACAGAACCTAACACAAAAAAATGTAAAATTACAGTACAGTCCTCGATTTCTGTACCGAGTTATAGTTACACCAAACAGAACGAAAGTAACGTACGGATTATTGTAAATGACGTCATTCTGAAAGGATATAATGGGGTATGACGTAAATTGAGGACTCACTGTATGCAGTAAGACAATGATCCTGTGTCTATATAATCTGGCTCAAGAAAGAATTGCATTTTTGACAGTTGTGCTGGCATTTACCTTTAAAACAGTTTCCATGTAAACACTGTTTTTTCCTCTGCTATATTTGGTTTGTACTAAAGCGCACTCGCTTGACTGTCCAATTGTGCAACATGTAAGTCTACATTAGATAATATTTATTAGTTTTTGACAGTTCTAAAGATTACCATGTGTGCACAGAGCTACAGGAAAATACTTTTCATTTCAATATACTGCACAATTTGCCAGTCAGCATACTTTTATTTGTTTAGAAATCACCTGTGATAGAGGAACACATTGCTTTTTCCATTGAAACTGACGTAAAAATTATGCCAACACAACTGTTAAAAATGGGATTATTTCATGAGACAAACTAAGATACGTCAGGGAGTAGCAGGGCTTGATAAGAACCAGGGCCAATATCGACACAACAGACAGACTACAGGCAACTATCACTCTACACTCACCCCACTCCTGCCTGCGACCAGACAATCTGCGACTCCATCTGCAGTGAGATCTGCTCCACAGTCAACTGTGTATACAGGATGCTCCATCCAGTGTCGCCACACCACGTTGCCAGTGCTACCATCCAGGGCCATCACGCCACCTGAGCATGGCGGCTTACGTCCAAAGTACAGCTCGCACGACACCGGTGGTGCATCCTCTCCGTCCAGGCCTGTGACATGCAACCACCACCGTACTTGCAATGCCAACTTCACTACATTTCTACAAAGACAATACAAACTCATGTTTTCCACATGTTCCAGTTTCTCCCTTTTAGTTTAATACAGCTATTTTTCTGTCATGTACAGTAAGTACAATCCCCATATAAGTTATTTCATAAATTATTCTAACTGTTTCAAATAAAGTGATTTCTTTGAATTGAAAGTCACCAACTCTTGGTAAAACTACAACCTCATGTGAGGGCTGCCGAGAGGGGCGGGCAAAAGGGGCAAATGCCCAGAGGCCCTAGCTCATGAGGGGCCCGGGGCAGTGAACTGAAAAATAATGAAGTAAAACTTTTAGAAAAATTATTTTTCAACACAAATAATGTGTCTCATGTCACATTTTGTTGCTTCCCGTATTATTAATCAGCAGAACAAATGTAAAATTCAGTTTTCATTGGAAAATAAAGAAAAAAAAGGGGGGATTTGGGATAGTATGGTTGCCTTGACTTACTTGCACAAGGGCCCGGAAATCGTGTCAGTGGCCCTGATCATGTGTGCTATAGTCAAGTCTTGGTATAATCTGTCATTTTTTAAGACTAAGGGCCTGTATTACGACCTCTAGTTAAATGTGTGGAACAGCTATCTTCTAGTTAAGCTAACTAATTGTTAAATCAGTCCGCCTGTATTATGAAAGTTTCCATAGTTAAGTTATCTCTGAAATAACTATACGAAGGTTCTGGTTTGGTATTTCCGGAGTTGGCAATAAAAAGCACCATTTTCTAGGACTATTGTATTTTGTTATATTTCAAGGCGGACTATTATTGAAGTCACATGAATGTTTACTTTTACCATGTGCTTAACATATTTTATTTTAATGTTGATGTACATAAATAGCAAATAAAAAATACCTGTTTCAATATGTATAGAAAATTGTGAAATAAATATTCCCACCAATTTCCTTGCTTGGAAAGGGTATTTATTAATATCACATCTACTGCTGACTCATTTTGAATCCACATTACATTTGATTTAAGAGTGAATTTGTTAGGATTATCTTTATTTCCGTAAGATGGGAGGGTTAAACATTTAGTTTAAAGTCTTTCGTGAGACTTTTAATGCACTGTTTCTTACCTGACATAATTTGTTTGTTGTATACACATATCACACCTGACCTACCTTAGTGAACATTCAACTTGCAAATCGCCAAGGCTATGTTAAATCTGTGACCATGCATAGTTCTACGATTGCCATTCACATTTGCAACATAACATAAGTATTGAATTATTTATAACTGGCAATTTGACCTACGATTCCCTGAACTACAAAAGCCACATGTATAGTAAGCTATTAAACAATCCAAAACAAAATATACACAAAATTCACAAATCAATTACGCATATTAACCAATATATTTTCTAAGTATTCAACATCTGTATCACTCTCAAACATGTCTTGATCTATATCTATTTCACAAAACGGGAACAATAACCTCAAAACTGCTAAACAATCATGACGAAAACAAGACAGGGTCGCCATTTTCTAAGTTTAACTAATGGATAAGTGCGTAGCTATCACATCAAGTGGCAGTTAACTTGACTAGTAGCTAAGAGTTCTAGTTAGCATTATCTACGAGTCATAACACACTTTTTTACTCTGACTGAGAGTTAACATTTAACTAAAGGTGTAACTATAGGTCATAATACAGGCCCTAAATGTCCCTATAATAATTGTGAATGCCACCACCATAAGGGCGCACCAAAATATGCTGATTGTATTTGTTTGAATTTGTAAATTTTGTGGACATATTTATTGACTTGACAGTTTTCTCAATATAGACAATATTGTACATTTCGGACTAAGTTAAACCTCTATTTCCAACATGGGATTTTTAATCTCCCACCTCTACTGCTGTGTAGTTGGCAGCCCTGCTAAGCTTCGGGTTGGTGACGCTGGTGTGCCAACCTGGAAGACAGTTGCGCAAGGCGCAACCAAGATGGCGGTAAGTGGTTGTGCTGGTAGCGTGCCTCAATTTTTATCGTTGAATTGTTCGTTGTGGATATTGCATCCACTTTTATAGTCCTTTCAATGTCCGTGCAACACTTTTGGTCCTCCAGACTGGATTCGTTCCAGATTTTTGCGTAATTGTTTTTGTGTGCATGTGATGTGCATTTTTACTCCAGCACTTTCCCGTGCGTGTTGGGCACGTGTGTGTGTACTTTCATGTTGGTACTGGGCGTCTACTTTCGTGTGTACGCCTGTGTTATGTTTGTAGTGCATTTTTTTGATTCAGTACTCCGAGTGCGTGCTTGTTGAACACTTCAAAAAGTATGTCGTGAGGAACAAAGGAAGAAAGAAGCAGTAGCTTCGTGAGCATACACTGTTGCAGTGTGACACCCACTAGGCTGTAATGTCACATTTTGGTTCAATATTCTGTAATTTGTGAGCTGTTTAAATATAATTTTGTTAATTCTGGTGTTCTCGAAACTATGTATGCACGGATTGTCTGCGGCGTCTGCTGACGTCTGCGGGTTGAGTTTAGTTTGGTAGCCCGTTGGGTAGATTACGCGAAGGAGAGGTGCACGCACACTTGCGTGTAGGGAGGGGAGAGAGACCAGGTGTATGCGGTAGTAAGTGTATGACCGGACGCCGTGGAAGGTAGCCGCGGAGCTGTGGAGTGGTCGTTGTATGTCCGGCCAGGCAGAGCAAAGAGAGTGATGACGCGTTGTTTTTAACTAACGGCCCAAGACAGGTTACACTGAGAGGGGTCGGCACAGACAGTTAATTACGCAGTAAATATACTGCTTCGCTTCGTGACAATTCAGTATGGTCTGAAAAGTTAGGTCAAGTGTCGAGTGTGGGAATTGCACTGATTTTATAAGCCTTTTCGCTACCGGGTGTTATGTAGCGCGACGTAGCTTTGTCTTGCATTTTGCTATTCAATATACATATGATGTTAACGAAACAGCAGCGTGGTCTTTAAATCATTTGTGCCTTTGCAAGATTCTATTGTTTGCAGTTTTTTAAATACTTCTCTTACACTTCAGTCGCCCCCGAATTTTACCACCTTTCTGTTACGCCCTGTCGTCATTAATTTGGCAACATGGTGTCACAGTAAACCAGTAAACCTGCGCCACTCTGCTGTTTTGAAGCTTTCTAGGTGGCGCTGTAGTGTAGGTAGTGAGTGTTTTTGTCAAAAATACATAAAAATTAATTACAAGAAATAAAATGGCAACACGTGGATAGCACCCACAATATAATACACACCATTTGTGTGTAACCTAAATACAACACACTCATTAGATGACCAGGAAGTGGTGAAGGTGTTGGGCTTAGAATAGAACCCCCTTGCTGACACTTCTCCTACGAAGTTCATGACCTGCCACCAAGCAAAACATATTGTCGGCTGCTGCTTGGATTTTTGATCCATTAGGTTTGCTTCTTCCACTTACTCTTTTCGTCAAGCATTTGATCCAAACATTGTGGTAGAGGCAAATGGATTGGGATGATCAATCACCTTTGGAGCCAGTTCAACTGAGAACTCCCATTTCTGTCTTCTCTTGCCCTGCCAAGACTAATCACAGGGGGCCCTGGGTGCTCCTATCAGTTTCATGTCTTCTCAGATAGCTCAGAGGTAGAGTATGCTGCAGTCATCTACCTGCGTGTCACTGGTCCTGACCTTGCTGTCACTACACACTTAGTGGCTGCAAAATTGAAGGTTGCACTTGTAAAGGTTTTGTCGTTACCACGTCTTGAACTTTGCGGAGCCCTACTGCTAATCCATTTGTTGAAACAAGTTTTAGAGCTGTACAGTGATATCATAACCTCCTCGGTGGTCGCCTGGACCGACTCACAGATTGTACTTGCTTGGCTCAACATCTCTCCTCATCAACTTAAAACTTTTGTTGCCAACAGAATTTTAGAAACACGTCAGGTCAGACAATAACACCGCTGACTGTGCTTCGTGAGGCCTATTGCCTGCTCAGCTCATGACACTACCTCTATGGTGGGTAGGTCCACTCTGGTTGAGAGAGGATGTGAAGTCTTGCCATTCTGTTCTCTGGTGTCTTGCCATTCTGTTCTCTGGTAAGTGATTCATCCGATCCTGCTGTGAAATATGAACAGAAACCTCATACATTTGTGGTGGATTTCTCAGATGATTTGGCAACTTTGATCATTCGTTTCAGTCTCTTATTTAAGCTGTGACGTGTACCTAGCACACCCTCCCACTAGTCCGTCTGCTGCACTGTACATATTTAGTACAGCCTACACTCAGTGCATGTTGTAAATGATAATTGTTACCTTTAAAAATATGTTTCTTTAAATTTTCTCTTTAATTCAACGTTTTTCAAGTGTCTAATTACTGTCCCAATGACTTTAAAAATGTGGTTTCATATTTTGTATGTAATTTTTAGTTGCCATTATACAATTGCGTCAGTGTAGCATCAGCTGTGCTATGTCTATTGTATCCTTCCGTTTTAACAGGGAACAATAATCCAAGATAAGACATTTCAAAATACCAATATTGTTTTTTAATATGTTTTGATATTTTTCCAGTGTCCATTTTGTATTGTGTCTTGTGTAACTTTGTTCCATTTAATGTTTTTGTATGGGAACTACTTTGCATGGCGCAAAGTCAGCCCCCCACCCCTCGTGGGGCTGGCTTGGCGACGGCGAATGCCATGTTAGTTAGTTGGAACTTGAAGCGTGGAGGAGATAGCCTTTCTGTCTACCCCGGGTCCTTCACCAGTTTTACACCAGTTTTACACCAGTCATTTTTAGTTTCAATGGTTTATATCTTAATTACCGGAACTGTTGTTGTTTTTGACCCGGGGTTCCTCACACCCTGCCAGCCATCGCGTCCAGGGGCTTAAGTTCACACCTTAAGTACACTGCCAGCCTAGTGCTGTTTTGCCACGTAACCTACTGGAGAGATTTGTGCTCCAGGTCCGCTTAACTGGCATTGGCCTTCCACGAGTACCAGTCTATTTTTTTATGGTGAGTAAACTTCGGAAACTATTCATGATTTTCATTTACTCGTTTTGCTCACCCCGTCCCTAGTGACACTTAGTGTACATTTGAGTGTGTTGTGGCGTGGAGACTGGCCCTAACAAGTCTCCGAAGATCTGTCGTTTGGAGGGTGCAACAATCCACTAGTACGTAACCTGCCCCATGGTCGTCGGCCTGTCGACCCTGAGATTATCATCAAAGGGGGTCTCCTCCACGGCTTCTGCAGTGTGCCTTTTTCCCCACTATCCATCTCATCTCAGCTCTCCCTGCTAGCCAGTCCACTCCCTTATATTTGTCACCCATATCCCGTCAGACTCACCTACCGAGTCAATGACATCGTCATCTACATGTTCCCCCCCTAGCACCCACATCATAATGCCGCCATTTCAACATGGAGCATAGTCGGCGTCATCAGCTGCTTCGTGTAATTGTTTACATGTTTAGTTTTGGCCACAACACCCGCAGTCCCAAGGAAGCTTGGTTGACTGGGAGTAAGAGTCCTTCTGAATCGGATAGAGCCTTGCAGGCTCGTTTCAAACATGTCCATTCAGTTTCATTCAAAGAAGATATGCTAGCCTTGCAAAAGGGTTGTGTTTCACCTCAACTTCGCAGGATCAGCCCTTTCATTGATAGTACTGGAGTTTTATGAGTTGATGGTAAGCTTTACAATTCAAACCTTTCACTTCAACAGAAGCACCCCAAAAGGCATCCATTCACTAATTTGATAATTTAGCACTATCATGAACAAAATTACCACCCGGGACTGCAGGCCTTGCAAAGTATACTTTGAGACCAGTTCTGAATTTTGTCTGACAAGCATGCTATCTCGCATTGTCTGCGTCATTGAATTACACGCTTCAGAGCCGAACTTTTGCCTTGCCAACCACCAATGGGCAGCCTTCCGGCAATGCAAGTCCAACAAGTCAAGCCTTTTGTTAAAACTGGGGTGGACTATGCAGGGCCATTCACAATCAAAGCCATTCACCTGCGTAAAGCACCGTTGCTGAAGGCTTACCTATGTTTGTTTGTGTGTTGTACCACAAAGGTAGTTCACCTGGAGGTAGCTTCAGACTTGTCGACAGACACTTTCTTGGGTGCCTTTAAACTCTTTGTTGGTCAAAGAGGTCGCCCTTCAGATATCTACAGTGATTGTGGCACCAATTTTGTGGGTGCAAGTAATCACCTTAAAGAGATGCAGCATTTTCTGTCATCACCTGCCCATCAGACTACTGTTGTCGACTCTTCTGCACTCCTAGGGATAACTGGGCATTCCATACCCCCTGCTACATCCCACTTTGGTGGTTTCTGGGAGGCTGTGGTAAAATCAGTCAAGGTCCATCTAACGAAAGTTACTGGAAACCAGCTGTTGATGTTTGAGGAATTCTACATGGTCCTCGTCCAGGTGGAATCTGTCCTAAATTCCAGACCGCTGTGCAAGACCCGAATTATTTGAGTTCCTTAACACCGGGTCATTTTCTCACACTTGAACCCTTAGCTGCAGTTCCTGAGCAAGGTTTTCAGGATTTGTCGATAAACCAGGTCAGGCGCTGGCAGCTGGTTTGTGGAAATTTTAGAACAAATATATTATACTTTAAAGTAGAATGTAAACACTTTTGAATGTTTAAAAAATAGTTAAATGTCTGTAATAACTAGGAAACAGATCATTTACACACAATATAATTTGTCACAAAATTATACATTTATGTGTAATTTATGAAAAGTAAATAATGCAGTGTTTTTGTGGCACAATACTAGAGCCGTCCGGTATCTCTATGCTGATTAAAGCCAGAATAAATGTATATATGGATGCAATATTCTTGTGACGTAGCTGGGACATTGCACATAGTATTCAATACTCGTGGTCACTCAACGCAACAGCAGTTTCCACCACAAGATGTGTGTAAAAACAGCACGTTTTATTACAACTGCGGATAATACCCGGTTTTCTATTGTCAGTGGCATCTCTTCTTGTGATTATCGCAGAAAATCAGAAGTTACCAGTAATTTCTTTTCATCAGATCTGTAGCACGATGAAAATACATTTTCAAGCAGTTAAGTTTAAGGTTAAAATGATTTTGCTCGTGCTATGATTTCATTTGATATTGAAATGCAATCAACAGCAATCTCACTATATATTTTATTTATGTAACACTGGTTACTTGTTACAAAGCAAATTTTTGTGTTTCTGTCTGCCTCACACATGCATGCATGCATACACACACAGAATCATTATAATATTGTTATTTTATCATAACAATATTCCATTAGCCATCTATGCCCAAAAATTCTGCAATAACTTTTAAAATAATAATATATAAGTAAATAATGTTATTTTATTGTAACAATTTTCTATTAGCCCTCCATGCCCAAAATTTCGTAGTTAACTTTTAAAATAATAATATAAGTATAACAACTTGTAGCTCGTAAATTTATTGTACAATATGACGCCGGCCGCAGGGCCAGCGTATGGGTTAAGCCCATAACGGCACGAGTGTGTCCTTTACCACCCACCCAAAAGTATTCTAAGAATCTCCTATAATCGTACCGCAACCCCACAGTGTGTATGCATGCCAAATCATTCAGTGCAAAGTGGATTGTGTATCAAACAGCAGGGTACAGTGTGTGCCGAAGGCCATCAAGGGTTACCACATTCGCGAAGTTTACTTTCGTGTTTTCAGCAGACATTTAGAAATGCATCATTCAATATCAGCAAAATATGTAACGCAATTTATTATGTAATTTAGTGTGTGCCATTTTTCATAAAATATTAACATTAATATTTCACACGCATGAGGTACCGGAAGTGTGTAAACCCCGTAGCGAGGCACGGAGCCCCTAGCGTCTGCCTTCCTCGTGGCAGTTCGTCATAGTCTTCTGGAGAGGTAAGACGCCTGTCCGTGTGCTCATCATCTTTTGTTTCACTGATTGTTAGTTTTCCATAGTCTCGTTAGTATACCGGTTCATCTTTGCTTAGCACACGTTACCAGATATTCACCATTGCATTGCGCATCCGCTTAACCTAATAATTGTGACCATTTTGGTATTTTTTAACTTAAACACCGCGTCAGCATCACCACCGCCACGTGGTTAGGGACTTTTGTATCGGGAGACATCGGCACTCATTCTTCACCATACGAGGTTCGTTTTGGTATTGTTTTATTCAGCATAATTTTGCACACACGTTGCTAGGGTTATTTTGTATTTGTGTAACATTTTAAGGGCGTAATTAATGTTTTTGTGACCGATCACGTGCAGGTTATGACACCGCCATTGTGTTCAGCATACATGTGAGCAGTACGTTGTACATTCATTTCATTATCACGCACTCACGCAATTCATCTCGTTGAAAGCATCACTCTGTGTGCAGCGTGTTACGTGCCATTCACCCCACCACCGGCCTAGCATAGCTCGCCACAGATTTTGCACTGTACCGCTAACATCACTTGTAGAGCCCTACCACACTACAACGTGAACGGGAACGGCTGCCTTGTGACACGTTAGTTAGGCACGTGCTCACCGCAACTCAACTCTCTACGCCCGCTTCCAAGCAAACCTGACGGTCCATCATAGTGGCCGCCAGCCCCTCGCTGCTTAAGGAGGTGCACCTTCTGGTGTCGTAGACTCACTTTTCGTACACCAGCTCCACACTGATCACTCACCAACCACGTGCAATATACCAGCAGGTCGTAGTCACTACGCAAAATTCACTATTACGTACACTATCGTGTGCTTTAGGGTTATTGTTACTGCAAGGGACGCCTCACTACGTTTACCTTGCTGCGTTCCTAATTCATACATTATTTTGGCACTGTGTAACGTAAGCGTAATAAATCATCTGTAAGTGAAATACTGTTTACCTCATTTCTAGACACCTAATATTGCCAGTGTAAGCAACGTAAGTTATCAGGCGTACTGGGGGCCAACATCCAGTAAGTGTGTAGTCCCTGTATAGTCGGTGTCGTATGTGTTAATCCATTCACTTGCATTCACCACTCAATCACTCACATCAACGCCTCACGTTAAGTTGGCTTTCCCAAGTCATATGTGTTAATCCATTCACGTGCGTTCACCACTCAATCACTCATCGTTAAGTTGGCTTTCCTAAGCCATATGAGTTAATCCATTCACATGCGTTCACCACTCAATCACTCACATTGACACGTCGGGTGGGATACCGAACACACCGAACAAACCACACCCTGAGGCCTAAGAGTCTCGAAGTGCAGTACCTGGGGAGTATTGCTGGCGCCCTTCACACACATCAACAGCGTAGTTTGCTATCCTGATCCCACCCGAGGTATGCGTTAAATACTTTAAAATAAATTCTAAAAGAATGTTTGAGTAAATTTACAAGTACATGTTCCAGAAAAGTATGGGTAGTCAATTGTGACTATGTAGTAAAATAACACTTGTAATTAGTAGACATATGTATGTTCACTGAGTTTCGTTGTTTGTATGATAATGGATAAATAGTTATTTGATTTTTCAAATGAAGAATATGAGTCATAATTACATACTGTACGTTGACATAGTGTGAGAGATTCGGAAAGTTTCACTTGCATAGTGAGATTATGTTTTCTTACATCGACAGCTGATATACAAAACAAAGTTTGTATTTATTGGGAATTGGAGAAAAAGTTTTATAAAACTGCAAAATGCTTATATGGACAGAGTATCTGTTTTGCAAATAAAGTTATATACACACGGGAACGACTTTGGATGTCTTGTACAATACATACATTAATTCCTGTAATAAAATGAGGACTAGAATGACCATTTGTTTAGAAATAAATACACAGAAACTACACGTGTAGTTATTGAAACAGTACTGAAGTATTTTTGTTGAGCATAGTTTATGTTGTTTAACTCTCTCTCTTATTTTTCAGGAAAATCTACCTCTCCAAATTATTCACATGCCTAGGTGGATGTTTCTAGTAATTTCAACTTGTAATAGTCTTCATTCACTTACTTAAGAGTAGCCAACTTTATAGTGGAACAGAAATTATTATAACTAGTAATTAGTAATTTGTAACACAAAATTTGTAATTTGTAATTTATTGTTGAATAGGGCCCAGGTCTATATTCCTATAACTTTCATGCACTGCACAAGGGGCCTCCATCTGTAGGGTTTCTCGTAGGCTTGCCAACAATGTCTACACTGTCCAGCCAGCCCTTAGATTAAAAATTATGAAAAAATAGTTTTAAAAATTCTATGCAAAGCGATTTTTTCTAATGGTCCACCGGCATATGACACAGCTGTTTTTACATTGTTGTCTCAGTTACAATGTTAAAATAGTAAAAATTCCTAAGAAATCTCTTGGATTGGTTTTAATGTTAATAGAAGCTGTGCATACTGAAGAATAAAGTACACAATACTTACCCAATATTCAGTGACACACGCTGAGTGAAGTGGAGCATTTGTAAAACACTTGCATTTACAGCGAGGATTTGGGTTTGAAACCAGGTCGAACTATTCTGATATAATTTAGCTCCATTGTTTACAGATATAACTCCATACAAATGTTTGAGTGTTTCTATCTCATATGCAGAGTATTACATGTCTCCCAACATAAGTGACCTGCACCAGACTCCAATCTCTCCCACCTTACTTCGACTCATAGATGTTATCACTCACCAGATGCTGCGTGGTCCAACCCCAGTCTCTCTACTCCCAGATATGTTACAGTCTTCTACTTCTTTTTTGGCTTAAAGTATGTGGCAGATTAAAAAAAATGAAAATGGCCTTGAATCTGTTTCACTGATGATCAAGTGTGTATTAGGGGACGTTTCCAAAAAAAAATTTAATTGCATAATTTTTTTACGAAATTGGCAATACGTATTTTTAATACCATGCAACATAATTATTAAAACTGATTTGGTATTCCAATGTACAATTCAATTTTCAGTTTTGAAATCCATCCATAGGTTTTCAAGTTATTGATTGAATAAATTGTATTCCTGAAAGTGCAGTCATCATGCGGCAGAGAATCTTATTAGAGGTGTGGGACATTTACCCTAGGTGCATATTTACCAAATAACTCCGTTATGGCATGCCTATTCAGTACAAATTGTGTAACGTAAGAAAAGCATCACATTTGTAACTGCTGGTACAAATTGTTTCCATGTGAATTAATGAGTGGAATTTGGTATAATAAATAATTTGTCACAAGTAATTAATAACAAAAATTCAAACATTTGTAGATGTTAAAAAAATATATTTACATGTGACAGAAAGTAGCTTAAAATGTTGGCAAAATTGGCAACTATCACTTGTTACAGTAAAACCTCGTTAATTCGAACTCGGTTAATTCGAAATGCTATGTAAATTTAAGCCATCGCTCGGTCCCAAACGTGAGGATAGCATTTTACATGCTATGGAGTTTGGTTAATTCGAAATTCGGTTAATTTGTAATTCGAAGCTTTTTTCAGGCCCAAACAGGGATCAAGTCCTAGTAATAATTCGAAGTCCTTTTGATACAGAAGTCAGTAAAACGTGCACAATCTAAGAATAATGCTGCGCCGTGTGGCTTTGTTTCCATTACCGCGCCTGCCCGTGTCGCGCTGACCTTGAGGCTTCCTTGCTGTCTGCTTGCGCACGGCACTCGAGTTCGAATGTGTGTGTGTGTGATGCGCGCAAAGAGAGAGGAAAAGACGAATGGAAGGCAGGAACGGCACAGCGTACGACAGCCTGTGGCTGTGTGATATGACGATCACGTGATTTTTGTGCTTTCCTCCTGCACGTGTGAACTAGATACAGTTACGGTAAGACATGTGCCCAGAGATAAGTAAAGAGACCAGATGGAGCATTAGGGTAACTTATTGGCGAGGGGATGAAGTCAGAGGGGGAAAGGTGAGGGGTAAGGTCCGCCATATTGTTTAGTGAATAACATTGCTGCTTTTTGCATTGATTGCATTGCGGACGATAGAAAGTACTTGGATTTATATACCCTTAATTTGGTTTCGTGCTCCTGTAGGCGAATAAACTGTAAACTATAAATAGTGCTGAAGATTTAGAAGAAGTTTGTGTGATTAAAAAGCAATATCACAGTCCAAAATTGTGATATAATGGCATCATGTGTCGCGTATGATTGTGTGAACAGAAGTTCAAGGAAAACTGAGAGCCAGTTATTGAAAGAAAAACATAAGAAGATAACATTTCACAGGTAAATTGTGTGTGTTTATTTCAGTATAATACCCTATTTATTGGTTCCATTCGTTGCTAATTGTGTAATTAGTTTACGAGTCTGTGTCAGAATTACCCTAGTTCTAGCGCTGAATAATCAGACGCCAAAAAAGCAATACTAATAATGTTTGCAAGCAGGCATTGAATAAAAGGCTTTCCTTTTATCTATCTTGGGATATGTAGGCCTCTGTTAAGATGCAACTGGTGGCCGACGGCTTATAATATGGAACTGGGATGCAGTATTGGCCAAGCCTAACCTTTATATGAGCTTGGTAATATGAGTATTATTTTGGTAACACTTAAATAGGGCATTGCTTTTAGTTTAACTAATTTCTTATTATTAGCTACTCCACACAAATGAAACTATTTTTACAACTGCATATTTGTATTAAGTGATGTAAAATGAGTTAAAACTATTGTACAGGCTACCCAAGAATATAAACTCAATTTTTTTTCTATTATACATTGCACCAGTCTCGTGTTGTGTGTACTAATAAAAGCGCCACAATATAATTTAAAGTATTGCAATACAGACTAGGATAGGTAGAAAGGAAAAAACTGACATATAAGAGGGGGTGGAAGGAGCAAAAGTTAGTAGATTGTGTCT
>PNEQ01099488.1:0-31803 GCA_003012365.1 Medauroidea extradentata | reverse complement strand
GATATAAAAGCTGTAGAAGTCATTAAAGTCTCAAAACCACAATACCTTATACATTCAATACATAGACAATTAAAACTTACATTCTTCCTGGCACGTGGTAACTATGGTCATAGAATAGTAAATACCTAGGTTAATTGACAAATAAATTGAAATTTATACGCATCTGTAACATTGGACAAAATGCTATGTTACAATTGTAAAAGGTTAACTCGCAGGTATTTATAACTAAGATTACTTTTTATTATATTTTATATTCAGCCCCCGTGCATTTAATGAGTAGATAGTGTAGCTAAAATTTATCGGAGCAGTGTAATGTAGTTGTAAACATTGCACGAACCTATGTAAATAAAAGCACGTGGCAATATTTACGTTTACATTTGGCGGAAAGATATAAACTGGCAGAAAATAGAAATTATTCAGGGTTTTTTTAGTGCTCATTTTATTCCGAATCACCTATACCTAGAGACACTGGAAAATCGCGGCAATAGTTGACTGTTTGCTAGATTCCAACATGATGTATATATCACTGAATGTTTCGTATCAACATTGGTAGGGCCCGGTAGTTTTCAGATTTTTGCAGCACTTTGTTTGTGTCTTACGTGCGCACCTGCATCTCTGTTTCGTGGCCAGTGATTGGATGCCGCAACACCCAGTGTCTTGAGGTTAAACCCGCAAATCACAGACGTGATGGGTCGCAGCTATCCGAGTACTGATTGGCACAGTCAAATGAATAATAACTCTGCACAAAAATACTCTGTCAATAGCAATGAAGCAGAGATGCAGGTGTGCACGTAAGACACTGAAACAAAGTGGTGCAAAATATTTTCGCGAAAACTACCGGACCCTAAACATTGGCTATTGTTTATTTGTAGCATGTTTTCTCTCTACAACAGGTCCAGTTAGAAATGCACAGTTTAGACACACAGCGTGTGTGATTTGTCCCTAAACTGCTCACACGTGTCACGGTTAATATAATGCAGTTTATTGGAGACTATTTTAAACATTTTCGCGATTTTCCAGTGTCTCTAACTATATCTTGTCACACGTACAACTGTCCACTCACTGGAGCAGCAGCCAATGTACAAGTATATGAAGACATAGTGTATATAGGACTGTGGAGTCCAGCCTGGCTGGTCGTTGAACCCGCGAACCACACAGCCTCTACAAATAAGTCATTCTGAAGAAATTGAGCTCACCGACAGTGCTATCTCCGCAGTTTTCGATGTTGCAACACTGCAAACTAAAATTAAGTGACCGTAGCTTCGCCCCATCCCACGAAAATAGCTTGGAAATCAGTATCCGTGGCAGCGCGTGAAAACATTGTAATGCAACCATGATACACACGGTTGCCACATCGGTATACGGTTGGTTGTCTGATCGAAAGACGATTGTCAGAGAGAAACAGGGTTGTCGATTCGAGCTTGTAGAGAGGAAGGCATTTTGTCACTAAGGACAGTACAAAAATCGTACTTTCTCCGTGGCATGCTATTTAGTTTATACTCTTTTGGCTATAATTTTTTTTTAACTTAAACGAGAGCAGATATCAGAAAATCTGTCTGGTAGTTATGTTTAAAATGGTTTTGCCATGATAGTTAATTTTTTGAAAGCATTATCATATACGGTTTTGACAAAAAAGTCAATTAACCAGATTTTCGTTGTTACATAATAAGCTAGAACCGTAGTATTTGCTACCTTGAAAAAAAAATCAGCCAACATGGAGAAGACGATTTTAAACAAAACTGCCAGACTGATTTTTGACATCTGCTCTCCTGTAGGCGTAAAAATTCAATATCGCTAGAAAAAAAAGTAGAAACTATAGATACCAAGGCCTTAACATATTATATATTCCCTAGTATTATTCGTGTATTTATTTGTCTTGATTATTCTACATCGTTGTGGAAAAAAACATGTGGCATGTGTTACCGGAATTCTGGTATTTGTGGTAACACTGGATCGAAGGTCGCGACCTTGGGTAGAGACGGGTATGGCAGTGGGGACAGAGCAGTGCCTGTACAAATTGCTCTGGCCATAAATCGCCTTCTTCTGCGATGTGTGCACAGTTGTGCATACAGTTGTGTACACCTGGTCTGAATGGCCTGAAATGGCATGGATTTACACACGCGACGAGCTCTCTGTCAATATTAATATGGTGTGTCAACGCCGCTTTTATTCTCAGCTTGAAATAGAAGGAGAATCGTGAACGTGAAATTACAGACAACGTTTTGTGTTTGAGCTCGCTTACTGTAGTGGCCCGTCCACTGGCGTCACTTGTTATAGGGACAGTGGGAAACTGCGAAGATATTTGGTGCCAGTACACATTCTCACAAGACTGGGTCGTGTTGCGGGTTACGTGGCTGACCGGTGGTAGATTGCCCCTGTTTACGATTGATACCTAGAGACCCGGACATGCGGGTTTAACGACCAGCCGACTGGACTCCACAGTCCTGTACACACTATATCCTCGGATGCTTGTATATTGTCTGCTGCTCTAGCGACTGGCTAGTGGTATATGTGACAAGGTAGTGCGGGAGTCTGTGAGTGCTTTCTTGCATATCTACTGTTGGTTCATAGTCCTCACGGAAGGGTTTCATTTCTACTGATCCGATCGCGAAATTAACTAACGTGGACAGGAGTTTGAAATCTAATGTCGTCACAGATGAATTCGCGAAATGTCTGGGTCTCTATTGATAGTCTATCACTAGATATGATGGTATATCGCGAAAATATTTTGTGCCGAAATACCCTTGAAATAACTGTAGTTTCGTGCAATGTGTATGATTGGGTGATACACGTTTGACACTCCGTAGTTGTCTGCAGACCAATATCAGACATCAAATTTTACAATAACTGGATTCCTATTGGCTCAGTAAAATAGGGTAACAGCTTCAGGTACAGGAAAAATCCAGTGACCTTTTGGTCGGTTGAACGCATGTTGAAATCCACCAAACAGTCAAATTTTCCTGCGATAAACCATCATCTCGTTCACCAGAGGTGGTGGAAAATCGCGAGAATATTTTCTAGTAGAGATTTCTCCGAATCAAAGAAATGGCATAAGCCTTGTGGCTCGTAGGTTGTTGCCAGGCAGGGCACAAGTTGCAGAGAACTGTATAGTGTTGTGTACTAGTTGACACTGTAATAACTGACACGCTGGTATATAGGTGCCGCTTATTACTGACTGCTCACAACACAATAAGTAACCTGTATATATTTCATGGTTAGAGATGATGGTATATCGCGAAAATGTTTTGTGCCAACATAGCCTTGAAAGCACTGTGGTTTCTTGCTACAGGTATGATTGAGTTATATGCTTACGACACGACGTAGCTGTCTGCAGACCAATATCAGGCATCAAATATTACAATAGCGGGATTCTTATTGGCTCAGTCAAATAGGACAACATCTGCACGTACAAGCTAAAGTCAGTAATATTTTGACATGCGGAACTTAAGTTGAAACCCAGCAAACAGTCAGGTTTCCCCGCGATAAACCATCATCTCTAAATATAGTACGTATTATTTTGAAGGTGTTAGTAAGTGCTCACTTTACCGTGAACGGCCTATTAGCGTGTCGCCAGCACCTCGGCCTGAGGTCGGCGAGGGGGCGTGGTTGTAGGCGGCGCGACCAATCCCGGGTGGGTGGTGTTCTTCCCCGCGGGAGACGGCGAGGCGCAATTAATTCAACAAGTGGTTGTTGCGGCTGAGGCAATCACCGGGCGGGGCGTTACTGCGACCAGAGATGCCGCTACTGTGCGCCGTTACGTTCGTCGCTCGACCCATTACTCGCTGAATTACGCGCAGCCTAGAGTCGTCAGCGTCACATTCCGAATAGGCCATTCGACGCGTAAATTCGAACCCAGCGAGGCGTGACGAGGAGCGGGAGAGAGAATGGAAGAATAGAGAATGCCAGTCGCGCCCAGTGTTGCCAGCAGTGGCGGATTTAGAAACCTATTTGGGGGGGGGGGGTAGGTGGCTTACGTGACTTTATGGATTGTAAAAAAAATACCAGCCTCTCAAAAGTGTAGTTGTTCACTGTTATACAACATTAAAAATAACATACATACAAATAGGACACATTAAACGTACTTGAATCATCATAGAACAAATCTCCAGTTTCCTTGAGGCGACTGAACGTACTTTCGCTACATAATGTTGAACGCGGTTTGAGGTGGGAGGCCCCTTCAGCCAAGATCCCCCCCCCTTTTTTTTTTAATCCGCCACTGGTTACCAGCGTTGAAGACATATTGGTCAGCGATTAAGGTAAGCTTAGTTCTACGACAGGTTAGAAGTATCAATGTTAAGGGTCTTCCCTTCCTGCGCTTCAAATGCGTTGCAGCGAGTTACGGCTATTCTTTTATTGACGAAACTATTTATCGCGCAATATATTTATTTATATACGAAAAGAACACATACTTCAAACTGTGTCGCTAAAGTTTTAAGAATTGGGCATGTTAATTAGAAACAGCATTTTTGGGCCTCTCGAAATGGTCAAAAATAGTTTCTTCCAGAGTGCCGTACCTGGAAAAATAACAATCGGATTCGAAAAACACAACTATAGTGTAAGTATAAAAGTTTGAACTATGCTGCCGACAAATGAAATAATGTGGTCACCTCGAAGTCCCATAGGAAAACAAGTTATAGTGAAGCATTGCACGCCATCTGAGCGGCTTGCGTGGAGAGGCGATAATGTATTATACACGTCGGCCAACGGCGCCGTTACCGCTCATGCCTCACACACACGCACACACACAAACACAGCTTATCTACGGAGGAATTTGTCACAGAGAAAATTTCTGCCGATTGAGCGCTAATATCGGCAATGGGAGCAAACTGACCAATCACAGAGCTTTCCTGAATTTTATGTCACGTAAGGTTGATCATTTAAAACGTGAAATTGGCTCCTTTTCACTTTAAAATTAAGATAAATGACTTCTGTCATTTCCAAGCCAATTTGAATTTAATTTTACTACGGTTTCGTATTTGTCTGGTCCCATATCGACAGCGGCGAAACTAGCGGCAGAATTATTCCCTCTGCCAAACTCTCTCATAAGAAAACACATTTTATTTCTAACCTGTAGTAGAATGAACCTTCGTTTAGGCGCGTGCGCGCCCACGCCTCCGAGCGATGTGCGGAGCTACAGTTGTTATTAAATATTCGAAAACTGCTGATAGGTATGAAAATCTCGGCGCAGAATCTTTTAAAAAAAATATAGGCCTGTACAGTACAACTTTATTGTTAAGGCAATGATCTTTCATGTATTTCAAACAATTGCAAATAACTTGAATATTTTTAAAACCAAATGCTTTGAAAAAAAAATTGAGGCTGTGTACAATCATACAATACACAATTCTGCCATAGCGTTTTTTTAAGTTAATGTATTTTGCTTAATTTTGGCTTATTTTGACAACAAAATATGCGCTACTTCAGGGGAAAAAATATAAAAATCCGTTTGGTGTATTGCAACAGAAAAATTATGATACACGCGATGATATATAAGTGTTAAAACTGCCGGAATGAATTTTTAATATAGGTATTAATTTGTGTTTAAAAAAATACTTTCGAAACCACAGCGAAACTAAAGAGCAAGGCCTTAATATTATAAATTAAAATGTTAGAATCACTGTTGCACGTCTAATAGAGGGTAGTTGTCGGCGATAAGTTCACTGACTTGCGCCTATAAGCTAGGATGAGGTGTGATGCGCGTTTCTGTGTCGCCCTTATCGCTTCTGCACTTATAGGGCACGAAAAAGCGAAACACCTTCCCCTGGCTACCACCTTAAGAATGCTCCTTTTCAATGAGCTCTAGGAAGAGCCAGAATACAGATTTCTCTAGAAGATACAGCGCCCTTAAGCACTCCGTGGCGATGCGATTCTCGTAGATCATGGCAGTCTAACCCTTATCGCACACCAGCTTCCGCGCTTTGAACGCGGAAAACTACAACCGGTACACAACGGGTCTTTCAAACGCGCGTAATTGTTCTGTCTCTCGATTTTAGCTTTGCTGTAATAAGTTTCTATTTGAAAGATTTTTTTTTCGTGCTGGTGGCAAAACTGATTGCGGCCTCGTCGTAAACCGTGATATATCAGTCACTCAGTGATCTTTACCTCTGCAGCCTCACTCAATCTTCTCGATAGAGTGGAAGTTAATCTAAAACCGTTCAAAACCATTATGTGAGTACAGTCTGCCTGCATGCGAAATCTCGAAATATTCAACTGGATCTCTCGTCGGATGTATTCATCAGGGTAGATAGCCGCCAGGCGACAAACAACATTAAAGATAAAATAAAAAGTTAACAAACATAGGCTCCCGCGTGTGTACACTAACGAAGCATGTTTGTACAATATACATTTTACTAGTACGTACGCAGTTTTAATGTCATATATGTATATTGTACCCATACAAAAGAATATTCTGCGCTGTTCAAATTTGGTCTGCGGCACGCGGTTGAAATGCGCCTCTTCTGCAGACTTTTCCAGATTTTTTAATAGGCCGCCATCATACGACTCTTGGAATTTTTGTACACTCGAAAAAAAAAAACCGTTAAAAAGCTAACAACTGAGTTCGTATGATCCCGTGACCAACACTATTAAGTAGCATGTACCTACTTGGTTTTCGTAAGCGCCGCTAGAGTGAGCAAGTGCGGCGAGACGGAGAGGCACGGAGAAAATAACAATAATAAAAAAGTAGGCGGATGGGCGGACGCGAATGAGTGAACGAGAGGTGGGGAAGGGGGGGCACCGGCACTTGTTTCTTGTTCTGCCTGAAGAGTGTCTGGAGTAGGCGCACAGCGCGGGCTGGCCATTAGCGCGTTGTTTGGTCTGCAGACTTTTATGGCCGCGGTGAAAACAGACCCCGGCGCGTAGAAACTCCCGAAAAGAGAAGAAATAAATAAAGAACTTTACTGTAATGCGTATCTCAGATATTTTTAGTGCCGCAAAACACCATTTTACGCTATAATATTCAGGTATTTTTACCCGTTGTTCTATAATAATACATTACGATGTTCATATTGAAGCACTGGTTAGGACTGGAGTCGAGAGATCCAGGTCAACGGCAGCGTAGGGCGTCGAGCAGTGTGCAGAGCTTCGGCTGACATAAATTTATTCGATAACTGCAAGACATGCTTCTAATTTTCATAAAGAGATTAGCTGTATCACTAAGTATGGCGTTAAACGTGTGCAATACTACTTAAAAACGGCAAATGATAATCTCCCAAATAAATATAAAACCGTAAAAAATACAATTTTTTAAAGTAATATAATAAAAATTGAATACTGGGATAAGCTGTACGATAGCTGTCCTCGGGTTGTTTATGAGTGATGTCGGATAAGGAACTGCATATTTGAACTTTACTCATGTGTGCACAATTTTCAGGTCCTCTTCTAATCTTTCAAGCTAACTTTTTGCGGCAGTTAATTGCGAATGTTGGTATTTTTGTGGTTTTTAGGTATTATATTCTTAGTTTATAACGTTCTTTGAAGAACATATGCCTGGGCCGCCATCGAAGGTTGTGCCTATCACCTGGAAGTTTTGCGGATTCCTCTGCAATCCTCGAGATGCGAGAATCAATTGTGCGACGTCGCAGCTGGGTATAAATACAGATCACGAAGGTCGACCAGCAGAGTTATTGTGGCGTTTAGCCTGTGAACGTTAGTGACGGAGACGCCCCCGAAGATGGCCGTGATGATGACATTGACGAACAGTAAGAAACGACCTGGGATCAACACATCGAGTGGTGACAGTGTGGCATGTGCGTATGGGTCGGCGGAACGGTTGGAGCTTGCAGTGGTGGCTCGTACGTTGTTGCCAGGTAGGGCACAAGTTGCAGAGAACTGTATATAGTTGTGCGCTAGTTGACGCTACAGCCACTAGTATGTATGTGCCGCTTATTACTGACTGCTCACAACACAGTAAGTAGCCGCGGCGCCACGTTCACACGAGGGTACAGTTCTCGGCAACTTGTGCCGTCCCTGCCAACAACCCTCGAGCCGCCACTGGGAGAGTGTTTGGATAGTATAGTTGCGTGTGTGGGACGGGCGAGCAGGTTAAACTATTACTGTAAGTTGTGAGACGTTTTAAGAGTGAACAGTGACTTGTAGAATGTAGAGACTAGTTTGTGTGAGACATTTTGTGCTCACCACGAAAACATTTTGATGCTACCACAAAAATGTTGTTGTTACCAAAAAAAAAAATATTTCGTGATTACTGCAAAATAATTTGGTAGGGAAGACTTCCTACAAAATTTTTCTTTCAGTGCGGTGCTAATTTTGGTACACTACGACTGAACTGTTAAAACGTGCCACGTAACCGTCATATAATCATAAAGACGTAGGACGTTACACTGTTTTGGATATTACGCTGGCTGAAAAAATTCTCTCGATTTTCCAGCATCTCTATTGATGATGGTATATTTCGCGAAAATTGTTGGGTGTGATAACATACTTTTGAAAAATCTTTAGTTTATTGCAACGCGTATGATTGGTCGACATACGTCTGACACTATTTAAATGTCTGCAGACCAATGGCATCAACTATTACAATAGCGGGGACCAATAACAGGCATCAAATATTTACTACAATAGCAGGGATTCCTATTGGCGCTGTCAAATAGGGTAACAGCTCAATGTACAGGCGAAAGCCAGTATTATTATGGTAAGCTGAATGTGCGTTGAAACCCAGCAGACATGCAGTTAAGTTTATCCCGCGATGAATAAGCATCTCTAACCAGTAAGTATTTATTAATATCGTAATTTTAGGAGGCATCGTTGATCCTGGTGCGACGGAATGCGACTGCTCGACGACGGTTGATGAAAGGATTTTGGCGGGGGGGGGGGGAGTGCCGTAACGCCGAGGTTCGTGTGCATGTTTGAGGTGTAATAGTGCAAACAGGCCGTTTTTAAGAATGTTTGCGGAACGGATGACGGCGTAAGCGAGCCCGTGTTCTTTGGCATAGCTGTTAGAGAGTAGGCGCCATGTTTGTGGAACGTGTTTGATCTACGACCGAGGGTAACGTGACCCTCTGAGGACACGCGTGGGCTTTTGCCCCCCACCCCACCCCAATGCTCCCTACAACTCTACAACCCCTGTCCTTCCCACGCACAATGACACTTCTTCCTTTTATTTATTTGCAACGCTGTTGCTGCGCAACATGCTTGGGGAACCTCGCTCGAGATTTCAGTCGCATGCTATCTGTACTGTATCCAGTCCAGGGTTGCAGCAGACATAAACAGTGTCAGAGGAGAGCTCTCGATCATTGGTTGTCTGGTTAGATAACAGTGTCGTTGCGCCAGGAAATAGATCCTACGCTAAATTGCTGTGTTTTAGTACAGGATATGTGAATTAATCGCACGGGCCGTGACGTAGTATGTCACACGCTATATGGTTCCCTCAAAACTACTAAGCTTGTTCTGAATATAACTATATATTAAAATAAAACACACTTCAATTAATGTTTCTATGTTTTTAAATAACGTATTGGGAGGGTACGTGAGAACTATGGCATTGCACACTGGATGCAGACGTATTAGGCGCCCAGGCATCTGCTTGCCCCAGAAGATGACTTGAGATGGGGCTCTATAACGGGGAGGAGGTAGCATGGGAAACTGTGTTGCAACAGAGCGATTAATTCACCTATCCTGAACTAAAACAAAGCAATTTAGCATAGGATCTATTTCCTGGCGCAACGACACTGTTATCTAACCAGCCAACCAATGATCGAGAGCTCTCCTGTGACATTGTTTATTTCTGCTGCAACCCTGGGCTGGATACATACAGTACAGCACGAGACTAAAATCTCGAGCGAGGTTCCCCAAGCATGTGTGTATGGAATGTATTAACTACGATTTACGCCACGACAACAACGTCCGCCGTGATTCCATTTCCTCCACAGCGAGGCGCGATTCCGTTTCTCCACTTGTCGCCAATCGATGGCGCGCGAAACACGCGGAGGTGGTTCGACGGTTTGTTGCACAGCCAATGCCGTTCAAGCGCGCGAACAGGCGGAGTGACACAAGCTGCAAACTTGGATTGGATAGAGCATAGTTTGAAACCGAGTGTTTTTTTCAGGACAAAGAGATTGTTTTATCGTTAAATGCCTCAGTGTTTCAGGTTACAAGCGAAAAAAGTTTCTCAGTGTCCTAAAATACTCTACTCGGCTTCCAACTCGCATGCGACTGAAAACTCGAGCATAATCCCCCCTCCCTCCCGGGGGGCGGCATTTATTTAAATGGAAGCAAAAAGCCTATACAAAAATGTAATTACTCACTGTTTGTATCATAGGCGATGGAGATTGCTGACTACAAAACTGACAGAATGATGTTTAACGTTAACGAATTCATACTAGTAAAACATCTTAGAAGTGTCGTGGATCGTCAAGGTGCAGAGCCATAGCCGTCTTTAGTAGAAGGTCGAGGTTTTAGATCTGGCAATCCTGCACACAAGGGTCATTTTAACACTTTATTTAACTCTCCAAAGGCAATAGCTGTACCTGATTCGTTACACTGCCATGCATACCGGCGAATCAGAGGAAGCTACTGTCGTTGGCAAGACAAAAGAAGTGTTAATATGACCATTCCTGGCAGTGTTGCCAGATTTAAAGTCGCGGCCTTCTTCTAAAGAGGCTATGGAAGAGCTCGCTGACACAAGCGCGAAGGTTCTGTTGTCTCTAGTAGATCGGCACAGCCTGGGGCGAGCTCCAACATGGCGGGCCGGCTTTTATGCTCGAGCTTTCAGTCGCATTTGAGTAATGCTTTTTCGGACATAGAGAAACTTTTTTTTCGCTTATAACGTAAAATACTGAGAAACCGAACGATAAAACAATCACTTTGTCCTAGGGGGGGGGGGGGAGCACTCGGATTCCAACTGGCATGAGACAGAAAACTAGAGCAGGCGCACGAAACGTGACGTAGCATGTCACATACGATACGGTTCCCGCCAAACTACTGAGCTTGTTCTGAATATAACTATCTATTAAAATAAAACACACTTCAATTAATGTTTCTATGTTTTTAAATAACGTATTGGGAGGGTACGTGTGAAGCATGGTATTGCACGCTAGATGCAGACATATTAGGCGCCCAGGCATCTGCTTGCTCCAGAAGATGACTTGAGATGGGGCTCTATAACGGGGAGGAGGTGGCATGAGAATTTCTGGGGAAATGGGAGATACCCGAGAGACCCTGCCGACCAGCGGCATCGTTCGACACGATTCCCACGTGCGAAAATCCGGAGACCGAGCCCGGCGGGAATCGAGCCAGGATGGCCTTGGTGGGGGGCGAGTGCGTTAAGGACGTTGGACCCGTAAAAATCCAAACTTTTATATTTGTGCCAAACACTGTTCAACTTTTACACATTAGATAACATGTCATTTCCCCAAATAAAAAAAAAATTAGGTCCAATAGTTTTAGCATAATCACCTATCAAAGTCACAAAATGGCAGTTGCGGCGTAGCCAAAATAATAAAAAATAATGAACTTGCAGAAACAAGATAATTCATACTGATACTTAATGATGTGAGCTACTTCATGGCACTTTTGTAAACACAAAGCGATACATTTTTGTATTTTTAAAAAATTTCATGAAAATGAGTAAAATTTTGCATAACTTTGACTTTTGGCTACTGTTAAAATATTCAAAACTAACTTTTGTCAAACATGTCATAAAATGCATTGATACACTGACTTTCAGTTCCCGTAATTTTGAATTCATTAGATAATTACTTTTTTTTATTTTGGCTACACCGCAACGGTCATTTTGTGACTTTGATGAGTGATTATGCTAAAACTATGGGGCCTAATTTTTTTCAATTTGGGGAAATGACGTTATCTGATGTGCAAAAGTTGAACAGTGTTTGGCAAAAATATAAAAATAATAAATTTTACGGGTCCAACGCCCTTAAAGTATAAAGAACTGCCGTAAAAATATGGCATGCCAATCTCGTTTTTAGCGCATAAAGAGTTATTACCATTGGCTGGCGCATCAGTCTCGTCCATTTAACCTACCTTAATGATTGTTTCCAGGAAATAAAAAAAAAACCTTACCGTGACGACTTCTTTTGAATAACAAGTTAGTTATGTTTTAATACGTGTGTTAATAATCATTCAATTGTTAAGAGAATTCCTCGATTGGCGCATGGACGGCGTTGCAGCATGTCACGTGTATTTTTTTTCACGTAAAACCGCTTAATTTATTCATATTATGTTTGTCTACGATAAGAATACACACTTGAAACTATGCTTCTATGTTTTCAAAAATTCAACACGCTTGTTAGAAACATGTTTTTCGGGCCCTTTCAAAATTACTAAAACGGGGTTTTTCGACTGCCGTAACTCCGAAAATATTACCTGAATTCGTCAAGTGCAAATCAAGATACGTGCGTTGGTCTTAACTTCATAAAGGTGGAAATTCGACACCGGTGAAGTGGACAGTAGCTTTCTCTTTGCGTGCGAGGCAGGGAAACGAGGAAGGCGATAAGTAGAATATAACACGTCTGTCAAACACCTCATCGCCTCTAGGCGCGAAGGACTAAACTAGCGTGCAGTTTTCTCACAGGAACTGTTTTTTCAATGGAACATCAAGCGATGACCCTGTAATATTATTTGTGGAAAGTATGTGGTAAAGTCCAATGCAGGTTTCTATGGCTTCGTTTTACGATTACGATCGATATTTTCTCAGTTACAGCAACGAGGAAAGGCCATTTTTAGCCGTTTTGAGGATCTTTGGAATCAAGGTTTTTAAAAAGCGCACTCCATTTTTTTAAATCATTGGGGGACAGTTTGAAGTGTGTCTTCTTGTTTTGGATAAATGGATTGGAAACATTTTTTAATAGTTATACAAAAAATAATTTCCATACCATGCTACAGCACGGCTCGCGCCCCAGATCTCACTCACTTTTAGTACTAGCAGCAGAGTCTTAATTTGATAGGATACCGTACGGTACGCAGATCCCAGGATTTGATTTGTGCCCTTCTTTATTACGTATCAGACTTTTAGGACGTGTTCTGTTCGCTGTGCACGGCGTCATTACTTCCCGTAACATAAATCGAAACCTATTATCGATGACAGTTATCCTTGGTCGAACGTAAAATAAAACCAGAAGAAAAACTCGTGGCTGTACTTCTAGACAGGTTTATTTCGCAAGTGACTCCCACATCTGGCGTTGCCAAAGAAGCGAGTTCCAGCTCTTCAAATAATACGCTCCGCTATAAAATTACTACACAACCTCGCCAGTTACGACGGCAATTATGCGTCCTCAGATCCCTGCCCACGAGCCGTCAGTGAGGGACTTTCTACGCGCGCGCACACGCGTAAACGTGCGCGAACACGCGCGCGGGCGCGCTCTCCGGCGTGGGCCGTTAAAAAACGACCGGACTTGACATTTCCATCCGGCGTCAGCAGCGCTTCTTCTTCCCGACAGAAAACACGGCCGGCGCCTCTAGCGATGTGATGACACTTGTCGCAGGCGCCGCTCCACAACCAGGGGTGGCCAGAGTCAGTTTCAGGTGTCGTTTGACCGCCAGGGGTGACCAAAGTGAGTCGCAAGGGACACTCAGCAGTCAGGGATGGCCAAAGTCAGTTGTAAGTGACGTTTGACCACCAGGGGTGACCAAAGTGAGTCGCAAGGGACACTTGGCAGTCATGGATGGCCAAAGTCAGTTGTAAATGTCGTTTGACCACCAGGGGTGACCAAAGTGAGTCGCAAGGGACACTTGGCAGTCATGGATGGCCAAAGTCAGTTGTAAGTGTCGTTTGACCACCAGGGGTGTGACCAAAGTGAGTCGCAAAGGACACTTGGCAGTCAGGGATGGCCAAAGTCAGTTGCAGGTGTCGCTTGACAGCTAGGAGTGACCAAAGTGAGCCGCAGGCGACTCTCGACAGCCAGGGATGGCCAAAGTGAGTTGTAGACGTCGCTCGACAACAAGAGATGGCCGATCAAGGGCCAGAGGAACCGAAGTCAGTCGTATGCGTCGTTTTGCAGCCATGGGTGGTCAAAGTCAGTCGCAGGCATCGCAGGACAGCAAGTGGTAGCTAAAGTCAGGGGGTCTGAAGCATCGCGCCCATCCTACCACTCGCGTCTGAACTTTTCCGCGATACTAGAATAAATTGTTTATTAATTTCCGTGCAAAATGGTAACGGGAATAGGGCTTACTTTGTGTGTGTTATTTTGGGTTTTCTGCAGCAAAATTATCACGAATGGCGTACGTTGAAATTCTTCGTGCAGTTTGTCACATTCCGAAATAATAGTTCAAAGATTGAGGTGGTTCTAATGCCACTAATGGTAAATTTGTATTAACATACTTGGCAAAAATTAAGAACATTTGGCATTTTTAAAGATTTTTAAGAATGCAAAAATGTTTTGGGAAGTATAATCCGGCATGTCATCTTTCCTCGTTATGAAATATCTTATTATGTAGCAGGGACCTGAAAAAATTCGCGCTTTCTTTTGGGTTATAGCTAGAATTCAAACAACAGTTAATGTTTGTCGTGTACGCAACTGTGCCTTGACCTATTTTATACGTGATGGAAGGCGCCGAGGCAGGAAGGGGGAAGATAGGAAAATGGGACTGGTGATTTTCGTGAAAAGAGTTTTGCCCCACTTTGTTTCAGTGCCTTACGAACATATCTGCAGTTCTGCTCAAGGTCAGTGACTGGACGTTTTAACTCTCACGAGTCGTGGGGTCCTACCAGCAAATCATAGACGTGTGGTTAGGGACCCCTGTTTTTTTGCGAAAAGAATTCTGCCCCACTTCTGTAGTTCTGCTTCGCGGTCAGTGATTGGATATTTTAACTTTCACAAGCGTTGGCATTCTACCGGCATGTCACATACGTGTGGTATTGCAGAAGGAACGTTATCGTAATTGGCTCAGCCAAATGGGATACGGCTATTCACTTAGACACGCTGCCAATAGTCATGAAGTAGAACTGCAGATGTGCACGTAAGGCACTGAAACAAACTGGGACGAAACTCTTTTCGCGATACTCAGCAGTCCCTATGTATGTGGTATCACTGGGTGCTGAGTGACCAACCAATGAGAAGTTACCGTACACCCAAATACACAGATATTATTGGAGGATAGCAAAGGTCGTGAAGCCATGATTTGTTCAGTTTTATGCTTATTATTCAAAGGAGTGATTATTAGTTAGTTGGTTCTTCAGTGTGCGCAGTCGATAAATAACATAAATAAGTGCTGGGTTCTTCAATTGAGATCTACGCTTTTTGAAAGTCAATATAGTGAGAGAGTGAAGAAGTTTTGGTCAGCGCTTAACATCGAGGTCTTTAGCGCTGGTGAGGGGTGACATGAGGTGGGTATGGAGCAGCGCTGGAATGATTGGGCGGGAGAATCGAGAGATCCCCGAGAAAACCCGCCGACCAGCGGCATCGTCCCGCACTATTCCCACATGCAAAAATCCGGGGACCGACCCCGCCGGAAATCGAACCCGGATTGCCTTGGTGGGAGGCGAGAGGTCTGACCCCTCGGCCACCGCGGACCCGTAAGTCATAATAGAAAAACTGTAATAAAACAACAAACCTTGATAATGATATTAACCAACTTTATGAGCAAACCTTTACACAGAATGATGCATTTGTTATGCGTGATCTTTGTGCAGTAAATAAATGTACGAAATTTCGGCGCCAGAGATTGTTCTTCAGATTAACATTAATCGAGAAAAAATTTTTGCACAGAAAGTTGGCAGAAACTACTGTCTAGGATTACGTTTTTTTTCCCCCACAAATTGGCTTCGATAAATCTACAATTCTAAACTGATGCTTTTAGCACTGAATTACATACCATGCACTTTTAAACATTAATGTCTCGATTTTGTCATTTTATTATGACATAAACAATTTCCGTGCGTGTCTAGATTAAATATTGTTGTTAATCCGATCTCTAATACGTAACGTATGTGCGTGAGTTCGTACTTACGTTAGTTGTTGTTGTGAATCCGCCTTTACTATAAACAAGTTTTGAAAAAATTCACTGTACAAAAAAATAACGAAGTGTTTGCTACGATAGGCCTTAGAAAAATTCTGCTGGAGTGATTGCGGCGAATCGAAGTCAGGATAGGCGGATCGTGAATCGTCATACCACTGCACTACGTCAAACGGTGACGGTAGAAGAAACCGCACACTGAAGCTGGATTCACACCACCACTTAGGTTACGCACGTACGTACGTGTAAAAGTAGAAACACCGAGTGTGCATGCTAGCATTCACATCCTCAAGTAGCGTGCGTACGTACGTAATAGAGTTGATCAACTTTCTGCTTCGTACGTACGCACGCTACGTGGTGGTTGTGAATGCAGCATGTGCAAACGTAAGACTTCGTTAAATATTAATTTATATTGCAAAATCATTTATCTTATAAACATACAATATTTAATTCG
Source organism: Medauroidea extradentata (assembly GCA_003012365.1). NCBI lineage: Eukaryota > Metazoa > Arthropoda > Insecta > Phasmatodea > Phasmatidae > Medauroidea > Medauroidea extradentata. Next base: position 15,422 of record PNEQ01099488.1, on the reverse strand, counting down.
CGTCGAAAAATAAAAATAAATTACCATAATCTGTTACCGACATTTTGTTATGACATAAACAATTTCCGCGCATGTCGAGATTAAATATTGTTGTGAATCCAATATATAATACTTAGCATACGTGCGTGTGTTCGTACGTACGTTAAGTGTGGTTGTGAATCCGGCTTGAAGTTGTTGTAAGTACCGTTAAACGGCAAAAGCGGTGATGCAGGTTCGACGTGACAGATCTCGTATTGCCTGACGGCTGGCCAAGTGTCGCAAGACACGCGCGCGGTTGCCAAAAACAGCTCATTTTCGTGGCCCGCCACGTGTGTCAGCGGTCGTCGCAGACGATGCCAGTTTGTAGGCGTTTTACTGTAGAGTTAGTGCTTTTAAACGCCCGCTAGAAGGCTTAAATGACTGGCAAATGTAGTTTACTGCTGCCTAGTGGTGTGTCTTCACCGAGATCAGTAGTCACACCTCAATGTTTATATGAATAAAGGCCATTTCACACGATCAAATATTTATTGAATTCAATCTGTTGAATTCGATTGATCGAATAGCACGGCGATTCAAGAAATTTTATTCAATAAACATTAAATGTACCACTTTAAAAGTTATCACAGAATATATAAACAAATGACGCACGAAATAAATAATGTAGCTATTTTATAATTATATACTAACCCTGCACGACACAAAAATATATGGTTTAGCCAACACAAAATTTCTTATTTTATATATATATATATATATATATATATATATATATATATATATATATATATATATATATATATATATATAATTTAGAATACATAATGCTCGGTTTTGTTTTAAATATGGTAAAATTCGCATACAGAACTCAACTGATAATTTATTTGAATTAATACTGTCAAAAAATCTCTACTCCACTCTAAAATATTTTGATGCAAGAAAATTGTAAACAAGTTCAAATCGAAAATCTTTTTTACGAAATTCACGACATTCAATAAATTGAAAGACAAAATGGCCATGGTTATGACGTCAACATGGCGTCACACGACATTCAAGAGATTGGATCCGATAAATTTGATGGAAAATTGAAGCAAAATTCTATCGTGCGAAAGGTTCGTAAGTGATGGTAATACATAAATTTACTGAAAACAGTTATTCACAATGCCTTAAAAAATCGCTTGCTTTTCTGTGAACATACAGCCTATCTGTTCTGTCGTTTTCACACAAAAAATAATAATAATTCGTTTAAACGTGAAATATTCATCGCTAAATACCGATTATTACGTGCTAAAAAAGGTCATCACATATATTTTTTGGAATTTCTGTATATTTTGGCTTACTTTGGTTGTTTGTACTTAGAGACGGGAAAAATTCGCGATTTCACTGACATGTAGGATACCTTTCAAGAACATATGTGTACTCAAGTAATGAGCAGCTCTTCATTGTTGCTCGTTGACACTGTGAGGCGGACCTGCATTTAGTTCAATTTGTATTATTGGCTCAGCGACTTACACGAAGTGTCAAATAAGTCAATTGTGAAAGTGACACCAACATACAGTTGATGGAACTCTAGCTTGTACCTAAAAGAAAACGCTAATTTTTCAGGTCCCTACTTATAAACACTCAATTAAGAAATAATAATGGCTGCCTGATAAAAGCGTAATCATTACAACGCAATTAGTGCAATTATCATTTTAAAATCACAACTAGATGCTCGCCGTTTTAACCGCAAGTAAATGTGCGTGTGTCTTATATATAAATTAGTCGTAAATGTAACATTGAACACTTCGATTGAATATGTCAAGTATTACAATGAAAAGGAATAGGGTTGGGGGGGGGGGAGGATGCATTTTCCAAAAGTTTTTCATCGCAGTTCCGTAATCTTATAAGGCGGGCTCCTTAAGTTTCCTGTGGATTGTATCTCGATGGATTTAAATCATTGTGGCTGGGAAGTTAAGGTGAGTATAAAAACTGAATATAATATGAGTAGAGACACTGAAAAATCGCGAAAATATTTAACATAGTCTCCAATAAATTGTAATATTTTAATCGTGATACGTTTGAACAGTTGTCTGGCAAACCACACACGTTCTGTGTTACAACTGTGCAGTTCTAATTGGGTCTGTTGAAGGACACATTGCTTCATATAAAGGCGAGTCAATATAGGTGCAGAACCTTCAGTGTTATAGGTACATAGCATGTTGGAATCTAGCAAAACAATCAACTTTTCCCGTAATTTACCAGTGTCTCTAAATAGGGTACCCAAGGTCAGAATAGCGCATCGCGAATTAAAGACTTATGACTAGGCGTCCATAAGTATCTGCTTGACCTGGAAGATGACATGATACGTTGCCTTACAACGAAGAGACGACGGAATCCAAGAGACAGCGGAAGTGGGAGCAGTCCGAGAATACCCGCCGCAGCATCCGCTGGGGATCGAATCCGTATTTCCTTGGTGGGAGGCAAGTGCTTTGACCACTGTGCGAGCCTCTGGGTGGAGATGACCAATCAGTAGAGACATGATAATTTAATGTTTTGTTTTTGACGCAAGCGAGGACTCCAGCCACTGTAAATTCGTGTCAATTTTTCAATTAACTCGTAACAAGAGCCAGTGTTTTTTTTTTTTAGAAAATATTACTACACCAGCTTTGTTTCAATGCCTTATGCACACATCTGTATCTCTGCTTCATGGTCTCGGTGTCGTGGGGTTCTGACCGCAAATCACAAGACGCGTGATGTTGCAGTAACCTTATGTTCCACTTGCCCAGTTATATGAGCAACGTCTCTGCACAAATGCAAGCTGCTGATAACCATGAAGCAAAGCTGCAGATGCATGCATTCAAGCATTCATTCAAACTAGTTGATGCATAATTATTTTCACCAAAAAATCACTGGCTACATTCATGACTGATTTGACACTTCTTGAAAGGCGCTCAGCCAATAATAAATAAGCAACTAAACGCCGGTCCAATAATATATTATACTGTGCAAGCGAACAACCAATGAACAGCTGTTGTGTTCTTAAGGCCTCGCTCTGTAGTTTTTCAGTGGTTTCGAAAATGTTTTTTCAACGCAAATTAATACATATATCAAAAATCCATTCTTACAATTTTAACACTTCTATATAATCGTTTGTATCTGATTTTTTTTCTGTTGCAATACGCCAAACGGATTTTTAGATTTTTGCTCCTGAAATATCACATATTTTGTTGTCAAAATAAGCGAAAATGAAGCATTATTAAAAAAAACACTGTGGCAAAATTGTGTATCGTACGACCGTACACAGTCTAAAATTTTGGCAAAGCATTTGGTTAAAAAATATACCAGTTATTTGCAATTGTTTGAAATAAATGGAAGATCATGGCCTTTAAATACAAAGACCTTCTTAGAGGCAAGTTACACAGTTTAAAATTGTTGTACTTATGCAAAACATTTATTTGGTAACTAGTTTCCGAAAAATCTTTTTGTAAGTTTATAAAAGTATTGTAAACTTTAAAGAATATACTTGTATTGATACAAATACGTCCACATTTACAAACATTAAGTATACTAACTAATAATCGTTGTAAATTTACAAATAAATTCTCGTTCATTTTACAACCATTGTTTGAAGTGTCACAAAAATTTGTTTCGGCAAACAATTTTTAATATTTTTTTTTGTAACAGTACAAAATATTTGGTAAAATACGACAGGCTGTCGAAGGTTATTTTGTTTCGCATCAGACATTCTGCTCATAAAAATATATTTCCAGTTGTCCACACTGGTATTTTTTAAAATTGAGACCACTTAAATAGCCTCCGACATTCTTGTTGTGCCTAGACTGATAAATGTTCTGATATTAGTTTACAATTTTTCTTGTAAAAGTACGATTTTTTTTTTGTTGTGTCCAGGTCAGTTAACCCGCGAATTTTCCCGATCTCTTCCAATCGGTAGTTTGTACGGTACTTCTTGAAGGTGGGAGTGGTCACAGTGCACGTGATGTGACTATACCGCCACGGGGCTACGAGGGAGAAGTGGTAACTAAGCTCTGGCACACTGGAGCGCCTCGCAATTATTCACAACTGCCCATTATAAGCTGCCGCCACGTCAAGTGGTTACCACATACTGTATACCGCTGCTTGCATTCTCTACAATAATGTGTGTTAACAACTAACAGCAAGTCAGACACTTATACTCAAGTCACGCTGCAAACATTTCTAACATACTACTAATTTTACTATGAAAGTTTTTAAAGACGTTGAAAAGAAAAAAAAAAACATATTTTCCATGGTTCAAACTTTATTTATTTTCGTTTTCATAGTTAACGTGTCAGGACGTGTTAAAGTCGCACTTTTACTGTTCTCTAATTGTATAACACTAAAGCGATCTGAGTTCGATTCCCGGCTGGGTCGGTCCCGAGATTTTCGCGTGTGGGAATCGTGCCGGAAGATGGCGTTGGTCGGCGGGTTTTCTCATTCCGGTGCTGCTCCATACTCATATCATATCACCCTCCCCCCTCACCAGCACTAGAAACTTCTATGTTAAGCGCTGACTAAAATCTGTCACTCTCTCTAACTGTATAAATTCAAATATTGAAAACTATCCTTACCACAGAAATAACGTAATTTGCATTACTTGTAAAGCAGTGAGATTAGAACATTTTGTAAATTTCTAAAAAAATTATAGTTTTTAAATTTTAGCCTACTTAGATAATATATAACAATACATTTGTGTGAACATCCAAATAACCTGCAGTATCTCACTGCTTAAGAGCCCTGTACAGCTGACTCGCGAATGATGTTGTAGCATGTTAGGAGTAAGTTTTTTTTAAAAGAAATACTCCTAAACGAGTGTTCGATATATTTGTCTACGACAATAAAACACATGTGAAAAACTGTGCTCCCTTATTTTTGTTTTCTATATTATATGCTTAGAAACTTGTATTCACAGAAAAAAAAAAAAGGTTTTGTGGTGACTGCAAAATGTTTTGTCAATATGGACCTCACGAAATATTTTTGCAGTGGTTACAACATTTTTTGGTAGTCACTGCAAAACTTTATTGGGGACAGCGAAAAAATGTAGTGGTCACCACAAAAAAATTTGGTAAGGTCCGTAATGACCAAATATTTTGTGGTGACCAATACGTATTTGATTCAGTGGTAGGAGCACCTCAGATGGACTAAAATAGGCTTTTTGAGACTGCTGCCACGTAAAAAAAATAACAACCGAAATTGTAAAACGTAAATAGAGAAGCATGCACTGAACTATACTTAGTACTTTCCGTAAATAAAAAGAAGATACATCACGTAGAGTACCATAGGATAAAGCCAACGAACAAAACATTGTACTCCGTTTTGCGCCATGCATATAAAGGCGAAACGGTTGTATACTCACGAACCAGTCTAGTTCTTATCGCCTGTCAGTAACCGTACCTTGGATGCGGCATCCAGCGGCTGCTGTATATTACTCAAGATGAGCAGTATTTGGCAAAAACGTACAAGTAATTTTTTTTTGGGCATCTACAATCTGCATACACATGCGTATACGGTGTTCCTTACACAATATTGCTGAAATGTATGTTACCAAGTTATTTGGTAATGTGCAGCCTCTTTCCTCCAGAAAAACTTTGAAGTCACAATAATGGCCTCGAAAAATTCGCCGGCGAATAAACCGTATGTGACCCCTCACTGACAACTAACACACAACCCCGTACAGTTCTCGACAACTACAACCCTACCTGGTAAACAAACCACAAGTCGCTTCTGGTTTTAACCCTAACGGTTTGATGCATCACTGCATACGCGAATAACCTACTAAGGAATTGTTACTTTTCTAATATTGATTAAAAATATGGCATAAACGTGTATTTGACTAGCGTGGCGAAATTCAAACCATCGCATCAACGGACTATAATTAACTATTGAAAAGAAACGACCGTGTGTGTAGTTATAATATACAACACCGGTAGATTAAAGATATGCCAACCGGTTTGTACAAAATATTACCAAAATCTCGAAGCCGTGCGATTTATGCGAATTTCTTTCGCCTTCGTGGTCTGCAACATTTTGCGCAGGCAGGTATGTATTTCTGCGGCATACAGGAGTTATTTAGCAATTACTAAGTCAAGTTAGTGAAGAGATTTTGGTCAGCGCTTAACATGGAGGTCTTCAGCGCTGGTGAGGGGTGATGTGATGTGAGTACGGAGCAGCGTCGGAATGAATGGGCGGGGGAAACGAGAACCCCGAAAAAACTCGTCGACCAGCGGCATCGTCCGACACAATTCCCGCGTGCAAAAATCCGGGGACCGACCCCGCAGAGAATCGAGCCCGGATCGCATAGGTGGGAGGCGAGACGTCTAACCCCTCAACTATAGTGGCGCCCCATGTAAGTTGACCTTTCATAACATATAGGTTAAGGATTTCCTGTTTCATTAAGACCATTGAAGCTGTGAGTAATATTTATACATATCCAAATAAGAATTAAGTTTATTCCCTTTATAAATACAGGACAACTTTACATTCCAACACTTCCTAATTTCATTCAATCTGATTTGTTAAATTTGTGAACCGTTTCTTACAACGTAAGCAGTTTGTTTGTTTGGCATTATGGCTAGTTAGCGTACATTTGTCGATAAGGTTACACGATCAATAGAATTTAATACAGTGTCTCCACAAAATATTTAATGATAAATACTGTCTGTTTGAACACATGTAAGATTGCACCAGTACACATCGAGGCAACAGGCTAGCAATTGGAACAGCTAAATATCCGTGCGGAGTTTGAAATGGTTGTTACATTATATAGTTTTTGCTTGCCACTGGTATTTAAGAATTTGCTACGTGGTTGAGAGAGAGAGAAACTGTAATTTTTTAAGTTAAATCTTCTACATATGGAAGCGCTAAACAGGAAAAAAAGCTATTTAACGAATGTAGTCTTTTAAATAGTATTTTCAGCATTGATTTATTTCACGATTTTCAAGAACAAATTCAAATATATTGACATTTTCCCGCACATTAACAGGTTTAGTAATCAAATTATCTTTTGGTTTAAAATTGTATTTTACGCCCATAATTTACGAACTAGTACAAGCTGTTTAGCGTGACGTGAAAGCCACGTATATTTTACTTCAAAAGTTGTTGTATGGGATGTAGCAAATTTGTTTATAATATCAATTAAATGTTCCGTAATAACAGATTGCGTTGTATAGTATATGATTTGTGTGAAATTAACTTGGTATTAAAACAAACTTTGTACAAAGGTAAATTGCCTATAAATATATCAAGTACCTACACTTCTATCTTTGTCAATAGACAGTTGACAGAAATTTACCTTCGTCTGTTTGACACAAATTTTAATTTGTATCGCAAGTAGCGATATGTTTATTTTTCCGTTGAGCAAATAATATAGCAGTCACTAACCATTTTATATCAATTCCGTCTACATGAAACTACTCATTACGTTGTCATTATGTAGATCACATTTTTAAATTCATTTTTTTACGTTACGTTCGATTAGTTTTGTAACACTCAAAATAATGCGTATTTTAAAATGTACATGAATTACTATGTAGTAAACATAATATCGCAATTGATGTGTGAAATTACAGCTGATGGTAAATATGTTTTAATAAATTAATTAAATACCTACACGACGCAGGAAAAAACTGTACCAACTACAGGTAGTTGCCGTCTTTGACATATGCTTCCCAGCAATAATTTGCAACAATAAATAACATGTCCATGATACTGGAGTTTCTAATGATGTTGGTCAAGGAATTATTAGGAAAGTTAATGAACTGCTATTACGGCACATAATTTACGCCTCCAGGCTGAGAATGTAACATTACCGCATCTGTATCGAACGCCTAAATTGGCTATTTTTCTGCTGGACAGGTAACATTTTCTTTAAAGAAAAATAGAAAGGCAGAGGAAAAAAACTCAGTTTTTTACGACTCGTATAAATATTAATAACTTATGCCCTACCAAAAAATTTCCTAACATCAGTCATAACACTTTTCGTCACTATCCCTAAAAATATAAATTATGCCCACAATTTTGGTGAAAAATATTTACTAGCATCTTTACAGAATTGTGTATCAAACATAAGAAAAAAAACTAGGCCGGCATAAAAAAAATTAAGAGGACCTAAAATTCTGCTTTAAAAAAGCGCGATGTTTATGATGTAAAAGATGGGAGAAAATGTGACATGCCTTGAAGTTACAACGTTGTTTTCACGGGACTAAAAGGGGACGGGAGGGGCAAGGATTGCAAATTTTTTTTTTTTTTTTTTTTTTTTTTTTTGTGGTCTGACATGATACAATCTACTTTCGTAACATATTCAAAGTAAAAAATGTAGGGCCGAAGAAGTAAACAAAATTTTGAGTTGGGACGGAGTGTGTTGTTTTTGTGTAGTGATACTAGTGTGTAACCAAAGCCTCGAATTATGGCGAAAATATTTTGGCACTATTTCGTTTCAACGAAGCTATGCTTCATTGCCAAAGATTTGTTGTTTTAAATCTCACTAATCGTAGTATTCTACTTGCATATCACAGACTCATAGTGTCACAACTGCTTTGTTCTGATTGGTGCAGTCAAGTGTAATGAGAGACGCGTCTGAACAAAGACACTCTACCAATGACATTAGGCAACGCTGCAGATGTGCACGCAAGAGATTGAAACAAAGTCTAAACTGGACAAAAATCTTTTCGCGACAAAATCGTGGCTCTAAATTAATTCAGAATTGTGTTTTCATTTACTTTGTTCTTAAGGCGAATATTTTGGGATTACGTAATTATACCCTTAAAAAAACATTTAAACCAAAACCTGCTTGTTATTAAGCAACGAAACTCTAAACATTGCGTTTAGTATCAATACTAATTATCTTGTTTCTGCAACTTAACTACTTTTTTTAACTATGGCTACACCCGTAGCTGCTATTTTGAGACTTTTACGAGTGATTATTAAAAAACTATGGGACCTAATTTTTAAAATTTATTTTGGAAAATTACATGTTATTTTATGTACAAAAGTTGAACAGTGTTTGGCACAAATATAAAGTAACGAATTTTTTTGGCGGGACCGACGTCCTTAATTTGTTATAAGCTATCGCCACACAAGATTAACGCACTCGATCCTAACTTACTGTTTTGTAAAAAGAAAATTACTTTATTATGATAATACACTGGATCTTTCAAACGTTATTCGTAATTGGTTTTCTTCTTTTTTGTAGGTATTGTGTATAGACATCACACAACTGATCCAGGAAGATGACAACATATAAGACTTAAAGTCGTCCATCAATCTACGTAACACAAACATTTGGTATGCCTTTCGCTTCACGCTGTTTCTTGAATGCGATGTGAATCGCTCTCCCCTTAATACTCGACTGATGGCCATCGTCTGTCGCATGTCGAAGATCTGAATGGAATTCGAAGCCCTTAAACGACCCTTTACAATTAGACAGTCGGCCCGCGTGGACGTGAGACGAATTTCGCACGATTTAGCGGCTGTCATTCTTAATTTCCATCGGATGTAGTCAGTGTAAATACGTGTTGTTGAGAGCGAACGGTACGATGTACCAGACACTCAAACGTCCGCCTTCTCAAGACACCTACACGGCAGTTCGTGGAATCTTTCATCTCGGTCTTCAGCGCCGTAACTGGACGCCATCATCCGTGTCCTTCTCAACATAGATGGCGGTCATCGCGAGCTGTGGATGGGGAGACAGAGAAATATTTATTTCTCGGTCATTCTTTCACTACGAAAGTGTTCGTTACAGGCAACCGTGTACACAATAGTACAAAACAAAGTTTGACACACCAAAAAAAATTGTATTTTAAATAGATTTTGATATGATTTATGTATTTTTCATTCTTTATTATTTACAATGTCTTTTACATTGTTTGGGTTCGTTTTTTGCTTTTCTTTCTCTTTGTATTGTATTATGTAAGTATTTAGTCACTTTATTACACGTTAAGGTGTCAATTACATCTGTATTATTTTTGTACAGGCGTTGTTCATTGTGATAATAGCATAGATGAAGATATCAATGTAAATAATTGTTAACGGGGGGACACTAGCCGAGTAGATCATACATTCCACCCCGACCCCCACAGGCGAGGAGCAGAGCTCAGGCTCCCCCATTACAACCACTTTGGCTAACAGTCACAGTTGGCACTGCTAAACCCCTTAGCTAGAGCCCTACACTGCCCCTCCAGTAGTCTACCAAAGGAGAACAGTTTATATAGAGAGAGCCTGAGGCCACACATCCCAGGATCTCGCCCAAAATTTTGCTCCCCAACTGAGACCCTCAGCTCAGCCACCTCTTGGATTCAGTCGAGGGCTATCTTCCCTCTAATAATAGACTCACTGGGCCTGCTCCCGGGCACTTTCGCAACCAACTCGCAGGCGGCTCTTCGCAAAGGAAGCATAGATGAACAATAAAGTGAAGTGATTTTGGTCAGCGCTTAACATCTAGGTCTTTAGCGCTGTGAGTATGGAGCAGCGCCAGAATGAAGGGGCAGGGGAAACCAGACATCCCCGAGAAAACCCGCCAACCCGCGGCATCGTCCGGCAATATTTCCACATGCGAAAATTCGGGGACCACCCCCGCCGGTTTACCTTACATACAAAGTCGACACTCCCGACAGGCTAGATGCAAAACGCCTATACGTACAGCACCTCTAAAAGAGCCGGAAATTCCATTATATGTAGCACTTTGCTTTCGCAGTAAGGTAATTGTATTTGGCCGTATGTCTCAACAGGTGTACCAACAAATGTTTATAGTTATTGGTGAGGTGGAGATTTTTGGTGAAAATAATTATGCAACATTTTGTATCAATGTATAACGCTCACGTCTGCACCACTGCTTCGTGGCTATGAACGACTTGAGGTGCACGCCCTCTGACGTCACACCGCAAGGGGAGACTACTACGGGAAACAAAGCTTGTTTACAAACGTGCTGATTTGTTAGTAGGTGATGGCAGAAACCAAACATTTTGTGCACTCACAGACTTCCACGTAATTGTAAAAAATATTAGTTTAATTTAATGGTTAAGATACGCAAATATATAAGATCATTGTTTACCTGAAAAGCGGCAAATTCCAAACACATAATCAATTTTCTTTACAAGCATCTCGTCCTGAACATGTGAAGCCAAACGCTTGTAAGAAGGTTATGTTCGGTTGCAGTATCCACGGAGGTAGGAATTGTATCCCACACCTGACTGAAGCTCCGCCTCATGTTAAGTCGTCCATTGGCAGAGTGTATTTGTGCACAGGCGTCACTCATTTTACGCCAATGAGAATACGGTTACTGCGACACTACACGTCTGTGATTAGCTGGTAGATCCCCAAGAAGTTGAGAGATAAAAACATCCAATCGTTGAACATGAAGCAGAGCTGCAGATGTGCCATGAGGCATTGAAACAAAATGTCGCATAATTCTTTTCGGCAAAAAACATCAGCTCAGTTATTGGGGAGAACCGGGAAAATTCACCTGTTTACAGACCTGTAGACTAAGGATATTTGTACACTCAAGCAGACAGCAGACTGGCACAGTGATACCACGTTATTAGGGTGTCGGGAATTTCGCGGGTTCATCTGAGGACAGGTTAGATTTTGAAGTCATGTTCGTGTGAGTTACTTTAGCGCAACAGGATTAAAAAAAAAAAAAAAAAAAAAAAACAGAGAGACAGTAGTTGGTAGGGGCCCCTGTTTTTCGCGAAAATATTTTTGCCCCAGTTTGTTTCAGTGCATTACATGCACATCTGCGATGCGCTTCATGTTTAGTGGCAGCTTGTCTATTGGTTGAGTAGTATCTCATTTTACTGAGCCAATTGCAATAACGTTCCTGCAACACCACGTCTGTGATTTGCTGGTAAAATCCCAAGGCTCGTGATAGTTAAAATAACCAATCAGTGACCACAAAGCAGAACTGCAGATGTGCACGTAAGACACCGAAACAAAGTAGGGCAAAACTCTTTCCGCGAAAAACAGGGGTGAGTGAGTGATAGATTTTGGTCAGCGCTTAACATCGAGGTATTCAGCGCTTGTGAGGGGTGACATGAGGTGAGTATGGAGCGGCGCCGGAATGAAAGGGCGGGGGAAACGGGAGATCCCCGAGAAAACCCGCCGACCAACGGCATCGTCCGGCACGATGCCCACATGCAAAAATCCGGGGACGAACCCCACAGGGAATCGAATCCGGACCGCCTTGGTGGGAGGAAAAACAGGGGTCCCTAGTCACTGGACGTTTAGCCACACTCATAGGAATAAAGTTATTTTGCCACGTCTCGAAGCCCCGCAAAAATAAATAGCGAAGCACTACACGCCAGTTTGAGAGGGATACACGTAGAGGCGATAACTGCAATACAAACGCCGGCGAACGACGCCCTTATCGTTCAATTATATTTTGTACCACACGCACACATAAACTCCAGTAGCTGTGGCGACACGCGCGTTAAAACCTATGCGGAGAAAGTTGGCCAGTTTCCAAGTCTTTGCGTTTAACGTTAAACGCTACCAGCCAATCGGAATGCGAAACGTCACTGGCGAGTGAAAGCGGACAGCTTGCACATTCGCTGGATTTTGTTTCAGTGCCTTACGTGCGCACCTGCAGCTCTGATATGTCTTCAGTGATTGGATGCCGTAACTCCCAGCGTGTGGAGGTTAAACCCGCTAATCACAGACGTGATGTGTCGCAGATATCTGTGTACTGATTGGCACAGTCAAGTGAATAACGACTCTGCACAAAATCACTCTGTCAATAGCGATGAAGTTGAGCTGCAGGTGTACACGTAAGACACTGAAATAAAGTGAGGCAAAAATGTTTTCGCGAAAACTACCGGGCCCTAATGATTGGGTGATATAGGGGCCTACGTCTGACACAACGTAGCTGTCTGGAGACCAATAATAGGCATCAAATATTACAATATCGGGATTATTGTTGGCTTAGTGAAATAGGACAACAGCTCACAAACGACGGACAGTAATCTTTTGTTAAGGCTCGGTTTCAGTCGCCATATTGAATTTTATTATTTTTCACTTTTTTTGGAATTCTGAGAAGAAAAATGTTAAATATGCGATTATACCTCAAATTCTATTCACATTTCGCTACAGTACAGACTTTGCAGTTTAGCCGTTAACTTATAATAACGCCGCAATTTGTCGGGTAAATTATGAATCTAAAAAAAAAAAAAATTGCCATAGAAATTGCAGCGTAATTATAAGTTAACAGCCAAATCGCAAGGTCTTTCAAGCGTGGCGTATGTAAACACATCAAGTTATCGAGCTCGAGAATCCAGAATTCATATTTAGACATATAAATATTGTATTTGAATTCTTCGGTATAGTTCCCAAACATTTTTTCTTACTTTAATATTTCATATAAAAGAACTACAACATTAGTTGAAAGTGCTGAATGTATTGCTTCTAAATATATTAGTTTCATGAATGTAGAAACTTCGATAGCCGTATATAATATTTATTTATTTTTTTATTTTTTTTATTTTAAGACGTTACAGCCCATGAACTATAGTTATTTTCATATTAATTGCAAATATTGTATGTGTGAATTTATATTTATAATAGTCTGTTTTAATTGTGTTACTATTCTGTACAGTATCTCAACCGATATGTATATGTGTGTATATATATATATATATATATATATATATATTACAACCGGCTGCCTAAGGTTAGTAAAAATTAACTATTGGTTGGTATTTTTGATAAGTGCTGCATTCTTGTTGTCTTGCTTATCACAAAATTAAACAATTTTATTTTTTAAGATTTTTTGTTTTATGTATACGTAAATGTTTGCATATCTACATAACAACTTGGACTTTGCGTTGGGAATATTTTTGAAAAATCATAAACTCTGTACGAGTGTTTATTAGTCGCTACTTCACGCGAATATGTAAAGTGGTCTGTTGTATTGTCATGTTACTCATTATAAGTTTTTAATTATTTTTTTTCTTAGTTTTTGGCAGTTCTATGTTTATGTAATTTTATTTTGTGCATCTGTAAAAAAATGGTTAAGTGTAAGAGAAGGCTACAATGCCTTAACTTCGCCATTTGAAAAATAAGACAATAAAAATAAATAAATAAATATTTAACATTTTTCTTTTCAGAATTCCAGAAAAGAGAAAATTAATAAAATTCAATATGGCGACTGAAACCGAGCCTTAAGCTGAACGTGCGTTGAAACCCAGCAAACAGTCAAGTTTTCCCGCGATAAATACGCTTCTCTAGTTATTGTAACACCGCACGTCTGTCATTTGCTGGTAGAACCTCAAGTCACGTCACTGACTATGAATCAGAGCTGCAGATGTGCACGTAAGGAACTGAAACAAACGGAGGCAAATTTCTTTTCGGCGAAAATTCGTGGCCCTAGTAACGACTTGAAACCTGAAAAATTCGCGTTTCCTTTTGGCTCCAAGCTATAATTCCAGCCAACTGTAAGTTGGTGTCACTTTTGCAATTGAGCCGTGACTTATTTGACACTTCGTGGAAGTGGCTTAGCCAATAGCACAGAAGCAACTAAATGTAGCCCCATATCACTGCGTCATCGAGCAGCCAGTGAGCAGATAATGAATGCTTGAATACACACATGTTCTTGGAGGCTAGCCTACATGTCAATGAACCCGCGAATATTTCCCGTCTATACATTCTAAAATAACAGTTTGTAAATTTGCCACACGTGCGTATAGGAGCGCTAACAAAGTAGGTATGGTAGAATAGTTTCCCAGACATCCATGGTAGCAATCCTAAACGTTTTTGTAAAACAATCAAGTGTATACTAAAGTTACCAGATTTGTATTGTAACAACTGTAAAAGTTTGCATATTTACAAGGCGGAAGTATGGTAACTGTTCCATACTGCGTTTAGGTTAATTACTTCCTAAACAATTAAGGTTGTTCAAGTGGGGAAAAAACATAACTTTATATTTGTATGAAATAGTGTTAGTTTTGTACACATTACTTGAGAGTACATATACCTCTAACGGAAAAAAATTAGCTCATCTAGTTTTCCCGTAGTGGCACTTCAAAGTCAACATTTGCGTATTTTTACTTCATACAAAACTTGAAAACCAGTTAACATAAAGAAATGAAAAAAATCATATCAAAACTACGCGTTACTGTCTATGGCCTGTAGCATTTAAAACCCGTCACAAAAAAAATATTTATGTTAAATAAAAAATTTCAAAATTTAAATTTTTTTTGGTACTTTTAGAAATTTATTTTAAACACATAAATATTTTATAATATGTTTGTATATGCTTCAAGCCGTAGACGGTGACGTGTAGTTTTGATGAGATTTTTTCCATTTCATTATATTTACTGGTTTTCAAGTTTTGTATGAAGTAAAAATATGCAAATTTTGACTTTGAAGTGACATTACGGGAAAACTAGATGAGCTAATTTTTTTCCGTTAGATGTTAATGTTCTCTGAAGTAATGTCTACAA
>PNEQ01099482.1:0-18153 GCA_003012365.1 Medauroidea extradentata | reverse complement strand
AACAAAAAATAAATCAACCGTTGACTGAATGAGTGGTTATTGATGAAGTCACGATGATTGGTTAACCTTCAAATTAAATCAAACTGAGCTATCCGGAGCACGCGCAAACTTAACATAACCTCAACACCAACTGCAGTAGACTACAACAGCAATAGTCCAAATAGCAACACGCAGCAAGACGCAGAAGGGACGCGTCACAGTACTAATGGACAATTCACTGACGTTAATAATTTTGTAAAGTTTATTTATTAAAAAAAAGAAAGAAAAAATGAAATATTACAGTAAATATTACATAATCACTTTGAGCAACCACAAATTTCAGAGTTCTCATTTAAAATATTTTCCTCTGGTGTATATTGTTTACTATGGCGAGTGAGCCTATTTAATGATTCAAATAATTATTTTTCTTTGCCCGTTGCGTATGGTAGTCCAGCGTTTATTTAAACGTGCATTGCTTCCACTTTGTTATTGTTTGTTTACAACAGCTTCCTCTGGTTTTTGTGTGTTTGTTAATGTGCCACCTTCTGTTCTCTTCATGTTTTTATTGGTAGGCATTTTTTGTGTTTATTTGCCAGGGATTGTTGTATTTGCTTTATGATTAGTGGCTATTTAAAAATAAATCATTAACCTACCATAAGCACATGGCACAGCGCTGCCGGGCGTTTCTTGATCGACGTGGGTGGTAGGGCCGTACACAACAGAACACTAAATAGGTGGTGATCCGCTGCAGATTGAAGACACTGCACATCCCTAATTAGTAACTTAATGAATGTTTAGCTGGTATAGTGAAACAAAACACTTTGCAATTTTGTCAGTAACTATCTTACATATGTATTTTAGGCTATAAATGTCAGTTGACCAGTTTTTTTAACAAGTTGGATCCTGATGTATCCCTCCGCCGCTTGGCCGAGTAAGTCCGGGTGTCCGCCAAGGGAGGTTAATTGTCATCTATCGGAGCTAGGGAATGGTCGTCGGGAGATGGCCGGCTAAGTTTGTGTTGAAGTTTACAAACAGTTAGTCGTTGTACATCGGAGATAGTGACCAGTCACCGGGAGATGGTAGGCTAAGTTTTGTGAACAGGCAGTTGTTATCCATCAGAGATAGGGAACGGTCGCCAGGAGATGGTTGGCTAAGTGGTTTGATTAGTTGGGGCATCATGGCTGCAGGAAAAGGACGTGTTAGATGTGGGAGAGGGGTTGCGAAGCCTAGAGGGCGGATTCATTAGAAGAGATTCTCTCTCTTCATTTTTTTTGTCTCTCGTTTTGGCATGCTGCCTTTTCATTTATAGTTTTGTAGTAACCAGAAGTAGGTATTAATAACCGCATAGTCAATAACTAAGGTAGATAAAGTGCAGGGCCAAGAACTACTACTGAGGGCAGGCGGAAAGGCGTAATACATAGATAAGAACAATCCACCTCAACTAACCCTGGGCGAGCACTCACTATGTGAATTACCTCTGTATAGTAAATTTCGTCAAAAGAGGTTAAATAAAAAGAGAAAAATTCTGATATTATGTTTTTTTATTTGTTTATTCATCTGTGGCTGATTAACCTCACTGCTATCTGGGCATCAGTATAGGTAATAGGCACCACCTCTACATCAAGTTGTTTATTTTCGTCATTGTTCTGCCCGCTAACTACCTGCAGCAATATCAACAGAAGAGAGCTACATCCCCGAATGAACACAACTACAACAACCCGTAGTCACGTCACACAGTGTTACTCTATCCTACTACTGACTGTTGGAGTATCCTTCAGAATATCTGTAGACTATGATAAGATGCTTGCAGTTATGGCCTAACACCCTTGTGGCAGATAAGTTATATCTAGGTGGTTCGCAATAAAGCAATTATTTTAAAAGTATTACTCCAAAATTAATTTTTTTAGTTAGTAAGTTAGTTTAATTTGTATTTTTCCACTGTATGTAAATTAGTGATGGGTCGAATCCGATTACAGAATTGATCGATTCCATTGACTCCACTCTAATCGAAATTCAACCGATCCCTGATTTTGGGATCAATATCACAGATTCTATTAAAAAATTATCCTTGAGGACATATTTTAGTCTCACAGATATCACTGACTTACCAGAGTGATTCTGTATACAAACAGCAAACTATTTGAAGTTTCTAATTGTATTGCCGCTAATATAGTGCACAGAAACGCAATTCTTAACTCTATTGGTAAACGTCAACTATAAAATAAAAACTTGTCCGTCAATGATGGTCGTCATATTTGTTTAGACAATTACGTTGCATTACATTCAGTATCAAAATAAATACTTATACACCATGCTGGACTGCTACAAGCGCCTACATCTCCAAAAATAAAAACTACAAATACTGTATTTCATCGCATAATTGTCGCACGGCAATGTTTTGTTTAAGTTTCTGCACCAGAGACGTTACCTACGTTCAAGTCCAAAGTACGACACTATTAGAACAATACAGTTGCCGCAAGAATCGATTATAGTTAGTACCAAAATATTCCACAGGAATGCAAGAGGAACTTCATAGCGCTACTAGTTTAATAGTCCGCCATCTTGTGTTTGTCTCACGCGTGGACTTTCCCAACTGAACCTAGCATATCTATGACGTCGCAAAATAAAAACGAAGTTTGTAAACACTGCAACAGTAATAAACGGTAGAGAAAATGCAATAAAATTGTTCCATCGTTATTGTAGTCGTTAGTGTAAATCACCTTCTACTTACAAATGTTTTAAAATGCCAAGTCTGCAAAACAAAAAAAAATTTAACTGTACAGTATGACTCGAAGAAGCCGAAAACAGAAACTTCCAGAGAAATGGAACTTGGAAAACTACTGTATTGACGGGATTTCTATAAATCAAAATTGCATATTTACCGATAAATTTTTGTTCACAATGATCACTACGTACATAAGTAGCAGTAAATACTGCTAAGCACAAAATGTGTTCCCACCAATGTGCATATTTAAATATGAACAAAATTAGGTTGCCAAACAAAACGAACCTAACCTCCAAGGTCGAGGACGTTACATTAATGTTGTCAAACTGCACAGATCTTGTTTTTCTGCATGTCTAAATAGGCCTGTGTGTGTGTTTTCTGTATGTAAGAAGTTCATGTAATTTAATTTCTTTCAGAGGGACTATGAGTGTTTTATATATAAGTAAATAAAATACGTAAAATAATTAATAAAAGCCTTAGAATCAGAATTGAATCCCAATTTTAAGGATTGATGTTAGAATCTGTGTATTTAAGAAATTAACCCAACACTAATGTAAATACAAACATTGCTAAGTGTTTTTACTTTCATATGTCTACACAATCTTTACATCTACATTCTGCTGCTTGTAGAACTTCCATCTACAATATGGTACCTACTCAAATACAAAAATTATGAATAGTAACTGCCATAAATGGTAATGTTATGATAAATACTGAACCTACCAGTTAACTAGGTCTTATTGTTACTTAAAAGTATTGTATAAATAATCAGCGCCAACAATGCTTCGGCGATAATTTTAGTGGTAGTAAAAACTGCAATGATGTGGAAAATTTGATCTTCTGTTGTACTTGATGGGTGAAAAAGCAGACGAAACTGCTTTGACACTTGTAAAACCTGAAACTGGTTGGACACATAAATCACTGTCAGATGCTTTTGACGAGTATTTAAAACTCTGAGTTATCGTAATATTTGAAAGAATTAAGTTCAATTCACGAGCGCAACAAGTGTGAATGTGCGGAGGACTACATCACAGCATTACATCATATTGAGGATGCTGAATGTAGCCATTAGTGAGAGAATACAGTTACAAAGCAGCCTGACACTTCAAGATGAAGTGAATATGTGCAGTCAAGGTGAACTGCAGTCAGCCCAGTCGAAACAGTTACTAGAGACCAAGACCACAAATATCTTGACAGTGGTGTGCCAAGCGAGAGAAGGAAAAAACCGCAGAACATAATCATAGCATTATACTAGGAGGAAACACACAGATAATAACCAACTTAAAACTTGTTGAGCTGCAATTCTCCATCTTTCCAAAGCTTTTATTATTACTTGTTGCAAATTACATACTAATACCAAACATATCGAGAACCGTACAACTACACTTTATAATAGCTCTAAAACAACTTAGATCTCATCAACAAGTCTCGCTACAAAACACCTGCACGTTCGCCACAGAATTATTTACGTATTGAAGCTCCTTCATAAGTTCAAAGTCATTTATGTACACAACGGGATATTCATCCAACAGTACAAGTGATCCGACTACAACGTTTATATTAGAGATTAAATTTCCAGAGATGACTTGTAGCTTTCCCCGACATACTTTCAAGATTACAATGCTTCAAATAACTAAAAAGAAATGTAAAAGACAAAGAATTGTCTCTAAGCACGTCAGCGCACTCGTGGTTTCACTGTGCGACCCAACTTCTTTACCGCGCCTTCTCGGTCTCGGCTCCCGACATGCCCAGCCATCTTTTCAAGACTGCCTTTTCCTGTGGCGAACGTGCGTTATTGAAGCCACATGGCAGATTAACACAGCACGATCCAATTTTCTTAAATAATTGTCCACGGCGCAATACCTCGCCAGTGCCCCATTGCACACGGCACTACCATCCACGATGCAATAAACAAAGAGCCTGCTGACCAGGCTGTATGTCTGCACGCCCTCTACGTGCCTCAAAGGCAACTGCTCCCCACGCAATACTGGTCACCTCTCAGGGTTATCCCCACACCACTAAAGTTACCAGTGCTCGAGCTCACACTACCAGAGCTCTGTGAGCACTATGGAGCCACTCTGGCACAGCCTGTGAACCTCGGGGTCCAGCCAGGCAGGAAGGTGTTGATTTTATCAAATATTACAGGACTTCAGACACCCACAGCTACCCTTATAGTCCCATAAAAATGTCCCCACACCCCGTGGTATTGCATCAGCGCAAACGTGAATTGATTGCCAAGGACAGGACAACACCAAAGCCAAAGGGACCGGTATCAAAACGGAAGCAGTAGTTGTTGCGACACCTCTTTTGAAACAGGTGAGTGACCATACGGCCTACCCAAAGTCTAAAGAAAAGAAACCAATCCCCCACTCATCACTCCAGAGTGCAAAAATAGTGCATAGCCTCACCCGGGACATCAATCTCCCGGATGCACTTCCCCTCTCCCAGCAGGGAATAACCAGTCTTGTCTCTACCTACCTGCCAGCTAGTCCAGTTTCATTCCCTGTTCGGAGCCACTCTTATAGCACTTAGTAATTGAAGCGAAACAGGTCAAGCTGAGCTGGCTAGGGTTGGAAGAGCACGTACCTTGGACAGGATCATGCTGAGGCGGTACTTGAAGCGCTTTCCCAGGCTGAGAGGACGGTGCGAGGATCTCTGGCTAACTGTCTTCACAAGCCGCTGTCTGACCGAGCGTTTCAAGGTCAGAGCTTCTGGCATCTCCCTCAGTGTCTCCCTGCACCACAATACAGCCATTGCTAACACATTCTTAGAAAACCCCATCCTCATTCTGCATTCAAAAAGACTGTCAAACTTTTTTTCAATGCTTGTATTAAGTGAAGAGATTTAGGTCAGCACTTAACACCAAGGTCTTTAGCACTGGTGGGGGTGACATGATGTATGGAGCGGTGTCTGAATGAATGGGTGGGGGGCACGGGAGATCCCGAGGAAAACCAGCAGACCAGCAGCATCGTCAGGCACGATTCTCACATGCGAAAGTCTGGGGACCGACCCCGCCAGGAATCGAACCCGGATCGCCTTGGTGGGAGGTCTGACCCCTCGGCCACCGCGGACCCCACTTGTATTAAAAATCATCAACTAGAAAATTACTTTTATAACAATCAGCACAAACAACGTCCTAAAAGCCACTTGGCACAGAATAACCCCAAACCTGAGCTACAATATGTTACACAAAAGGAGAGGTGGGACAGACATGTAGAAGGCAGAAGAAACAAGAGGCATAAGCAGGATTTCATTTCTGAGACAGATACAACACTCGGCCTAAACACTAAACCAATTAATTAAATCAAAATCAAAATAACCTAGATATTAATAAGAACTCACAAGTAAAATACTATTTGAAAGTACATTACAACTAAACAACACAATCATAATTACTTTACCTAGTTTCACACATTTCTCAAACTGAGGTCGATAGTTTATTTCATAAAAAAAGGGATCAGGGGAGGGGAGCATAGGAAGCAGACATACATACTGTTGTGTGTTGACCGGGCAGCAGGCACATTACATCATGCTGGGTGGTCAGCCCTGTGAGTCAACCAGTGGTGTCATGGGTTTCCGCAGCTATGTCGCAACTCCCGAGAGACGTCACTGGGTTTCCCCGATGACGCCAGTACAAATACGTGACTATCAACAAGTACGACCGTGGTAATGTCTATTTTTAGACTCTAGGTCACTGTACTTCATCAGCCATTGACGTCACTGAAGGGGCCGTATAACAGCATCGGAACTGCGCAACACGAATCAGTCTAGTAGTGAAGAGTCTAGTATTGGAGGGTCTTGTGGAGTCTTAGTAGTGAGTCGTGTAGATGAAGTGAGACCGAGAGTGGTGTGAAGCAGCGCCCTTAGGGGTGGCGTTGCCACTGGGACGACGATGGACGTCGTGAGAAGTGACGGGCTGAGAGGTGACGCTGGCGGTGGCACAGATTTAAGGACCCAGTACCTTGGGGCGGTAGCACGATGGCGTCGAGGCTGATGTAACATCGGCGGAGGTGACGAGGTGTGGCGTCTTGAGGATGCCAACACGGCGGCGGTAGTCGGTGTCGAGTCTGAGTAACATCAGCGCCCTGCAGAATGGACAGACAACACTAAGGTGGTGTGTGTCGGCACGACTGAGCTGACGAGGTATGGCGTCTCGAGGATGGCATCACGACGGCAGTGGTCGGTGTCGAGGCTGTGTGACACCAGCGGGCTTCAGGAAGGATGAACAACACTTGTGGTGTTGTGTTGGAGTGCTGCCAGATGTGGTGAGCTGTGGAGAACAACACTGACGGTGTTGTGTCGAGGAGGGCAGTAACTGGTGACTTGAGGAGACTGTACCTGGTGATTCAAGAGAAGAAGTGTTTCAAGAGCTTGCTATTGGTCCTGCTCGGAGGAGGTGCTAAGCTTGTGCAGAGATGCTGGTGAGGGCATCTTGGTGATGTCAGGAAGACATCTTGGGGATGTCAGGAAGACTTATTGGTGACGTCGGAGTCTACTGCGAGGCTACAGGCACATACCTTCGGAGCAAAACTGGGTGAGACAAGAGGGCTTCTGCTGCTGAACGACAGGTGAAGAAGAGGTGTGCGACGGAGTCGAACAGAAGACTTCAAGAGTGAAGACAGTGGTGCACTCTGGATGATGCACTGTACATGGTGAGCCATCCTCCCTTAGGACTGTTAAGGTTGTACAGTGTCATTTGAGTAACTGTTGATTGGATATATGACAGGATTTTGTGAATTGTAGTGTTTAATTAATTAATGTTAAATATTATTGTGCTTTAATTGTCTAAGTTAATTAACGTTCTGTGGAACAGTACTAATTGTGTGCATAATTAATTGTGTTGTAAGAGTTATAGTTGATTACTGTTTTGTGTATTTCGTAGCTTTGTGAGCTATAAAATCCAGTACTTAATTTAACTCTTTTATTTATAATTATAAGACCTCTATCCCAAAAGAACTCATGGGTATTGCCCACATTAAAAGTTTGTGTGTGTTCTTCAAACTTGTAACACTGGTGTCAGAAGTGGGATAGAGGCATAAAGTAAATGCAATAATTAATTATTTAAATTAAATCAATATACACAACTGCTGTTTAATTAAGTGAGCCATTTAATAAATTTTGTGTTTAAATTTTCAGTTGCAAAGGTGCAGAAATAGGAGCACTAAGGGCCTTTATTGAGGGAATGTGTAGATAGTTAAATGGCCACATGAGTTTAGTCAATGAAAGTGTAAATGTAAATAAGAAAACTGATAGTTTAAATAAGCACGTAAATAATGTAAGTAATCTTGTAGATTTGTAGGTGTATAGATAGACAAAGTGAATGTAGTGGTGAACAGAAAATTAGACTAGGTAAAAGAGTTTGTGTGTCAGAAATTAGACATTGTATATGTGAGGATGGGCAGTACAGACACGAAGATTGAACAGTGAATATGTGATTTAGGAGGATTGACAAGACTTTAGTCATCGTCTTGAAAATGGCCATCTTGTTACTGGAAAATGCTGCACAGTCAGTGCAGAATCAAAACCTGAAGGATGGCAGGTCGCCGAGAGCCAAACACTGGAGGTGTTGCGGCGACGAGAGGCGTTGTGAGGTGGCGTAGCGAAGGCGATGGTTCAGCCCATGTCAAGCATAGTTGAAGCTGTTGTGTCTGTTCGGGACGAACAGACTTAAGGAGGGGGCAGTGTTGCGTGTTGACCGGGCAGCAGGCACATTACATCATGCTGGGTTGTCAGCCCTGTGAGTCAACCAGTGGTGTCATGGGTTTCCGCAGCTATGTCGCAACTCCCGAGAGACGTCACTGGGTTTCCCCGATGACGCAGTACAAATACGTGACTATCAACAAGTATGACCGTGGTAACGTCTATTTTTAGACTCTAGGTCGCCGATGTTACATCAGCCTCAACGCCATCGTGCTACCGCCCCAAGGTACCGGGCCCTTAAATCTGCGCCGCCGCCAGCGTCACCTCTCAGCCCGTCACTTCTCACGACGTCCATCGTCATCCCAGTGGCAACGCCACCCCTAAGGGCACTGCTTCACACCACTATCGGTCTCACTTCATCTTCACGACTCACTACTAAGACTCCACAAGACTCTATTTTTAGACTTCAGATCACCGTATTGCATCACCATTTGACGTCACTAAAGGGGCCGTATAAAAGCCTCGGTACTGCGCAACATGAGTCAGTCAGGAAGTGATAGTCGGGAAGTGACAGTCGTGGAGAGTCGAGTATTGCACAGTCTAGTATTGGAGAGTCTTGTGGAGTCTTAGTAGTGAGTCGTGAAGATGAAGTGAGACCGAGAGTGGTGTGAGGCAGTGCCCTTAGGTGTGGAGTTGCCACTGGGACGACGATGGACGTCGTGAGAAGTGACGGGCCGAGAGGCGACGCTGGCGGCGGTGCCGATTTAAGGACCCAGCGCCTTGGGGGCGGTAGCACGATGGCGTCGAGGCTGATGTAACATCGACGGAGCTGACGAGGTGTGGCGTCTAACAGGGCACTATTGTGTAATTAACAGTTTCCCTTTAATTTAGGTATTTTTACAGTGTTGACAAGATAATGTTATGAGAGTGAATTGTTGAGTAGTATACATGATCCAAATTCTTGTAGGTCAAAAGTTTGTGACTATGTTTTATGTGAATACAGAATCTTGCAGTCTCAGATTATCTGATTGATATACTTAGTATCTTTAAAATTATAAATGTATGGCCTTTTAACCGAGGCGCTACTTTTTGTTTCATTTTTTTTCTCTCTCGTTGAATTCTGTGAACTTCAGTCCCCAGGTTCCAGAAGGATTGCACGAATGAGAGCTATACTTGGTTGGGGTGACATGTGCATATTTTTACCACACTGAACTCTAATACAGCCTATATTTGCTCGCCCTGGGTGGCCACTCATTGCAACAAAGAAAATTCTCTGGATTTTCCCTGACTGACAACCAAAAATTTCGCTGATTTTCACAAGCATAGAAACAACTTTTTGACAATTTATTAACACATCTTCCAATAAGAGTAAATATTTCACATCTTTCGAACACTGTTATGTTGTCCAGCCGGTGAACGTGACAAAAATGCAGCAGAAACAATGGAATATGATCACTTCTACATTAGTGGAATTGTTTGAGAAAAATATACAATAATGTTCTCAAAACTCCATTATTTCCCATCCTAGGAGTTTCATGGAAGCTCAAAATGAACAAGAAAATACAATTCCCTGAAATATCTCAGATAGACCAACAATTCCCTAAAATTTCGCTGATATTTCCAGGTGGACAGAATTTCCCTGATAATTCCCGGTTTTCCAGGTGGGTAACCACCCTGTCACTGTCATCTTATGTTGCTCAGTATGTTTGTAACCGTCTGTTTCTCCCGCCAGTCCAAGGGACCACAAAGGTGTAGAGTGGCAAGGCCACACTCCTTTGTAAATTCTGCCACATCTCATCCCCTACAGTACGTGATTTACTGAAAAAACCTCTATTGCCTTGTAAATATGTGGGAGGCTGGAAGGCAAAACTATTTTCAAGTCCGGCTAACGACTGTGTAAGAGGAGGAGCAAAATTATACTAAATCATGGTTTTGTCTGAACTTGTCGCAGGACTGTTTTTTTTTTTCAGTCCAGTTTTACCACTATGAGATTGCAAAATAATGTATCAGTTGCCTCAACATAGGGCAGAGGATCCTGCATGAACTGTAATTACAATTAACACTGTGACGGGTCTCCGTCGCCGTTGTTGTCTATATATATGTTGGAAGTTACGCTGTAGTTGTTCGGCGCGACAGAATGTGACGGGTCCTCTCCTCTGTTGCTGCTTGGCTGTAGATGTACAAGGTGAAGATGTTTGGTATTGAGTCCCTGTTTGCGGCGGTAGAATGTGGTGGTGCTGTATATACATATGACGTTGTAAGTTATGTTGATCCTTGCTGCCGGCGACGACTTATCAAATTAGACTTTTCCTTGTTTGTTATTTATGTGCCCGGATAGCCTGAGGTGTTTACCTAAGGGGTTTACATAGAAGGAAAAAAAAAAAAGCAAATTTTCCTTATAGCGTTCAGTTTCTTTTAATAATAGTTAACCAGACATACATGGCACAGTAAGATACAAAAATTCTTTTCCGTAATTTTATGTCTTACAGTGTAAACGTGAATAGGTAATACCAGTGGCGGAATTCACCAAGTCATGAGTGTTCGTCCAAGTTTATTATCGGTTGTGATCTGCCTCAGTTTGCTCCACAAAGGAAAACGACCTAAACTACGGGGTACCACTAAGTAACTTACTTTCCCCGACGGAGTCTTAAAACTGCTATACCCACATGTGCAGCTATTTCTTGCACCTACTTACTTGAGCACTACTCTTAACAAACACTGCAAAAGAAATATCTATTTGAGGAATTTAGTGATGGCAACACAGCCCACTTTACTCGCGGATACGCCCTCTAAGCTTCACCGCCCCTCTACCACGTCTAACACATCCTCTTCCTGCTGCCATGATGCCCCAACTAATTAAAACACTCAGCCGGCCATCTCCCGCGACCGTTCCCTAGCTCCGATGGATACAACTCACTTTCCTGGGCGGACACTCGGACTTACTCGGCCGAGAGGCGGAGGGATACATCAGGATCCAACTTGCCTAAAAAGCTGGTTAATTTACGTTCATAACCTAAAAATTGTATGTAACAAAGATACTGATAAATTTACAAAGCATTTTATTTCATAATACCGGCTAAATATTCATTAGTTTATTGATTGGGGATGTGCAGCGTCATCAATCTGTCGCGGATCACCACCTTCACGGAGTTTTGCGCCCGACACTACCACCCACGTTGATCGAGAAACGCCTGGCAGAGCTCATCGCATTCCAGCACGTCCCTGTACGGGCCTCCAGGCGAGTGAACTCTGACCTGCCTGCCAGATAAATCCGTCCAAAGCACAGGCTAGCTCAGAGCTTATTTGAAATTTTAAAAGCTAGCACTTCTCGGTACGTGCTTCCCAGCAAGAGAACTACGACTAGCCTGCCACATAAATCCCATTCCAGGAAAGGCAAGCTACGAGGCTACTTGAGGTTTCAAAAATCCAAACAGGGCAAAATATAAGAAAAGTTTACTTAGAAAAGTTGCTTGACATTAAATTAGCTTTAAATTGAATCCACACACGACACAAATCCAATAAAATTGACACGTAAAATTAAATACTTTTCTCTTGCTTTAAAGTTAAATTTAAAATTAAAAAGAAAATTTTAATGTAAATTTTTCTACTCACATCCCCAATTAATATGTTGGATCCCGCCGTATACATCCTTATACCTGGTTAAGTTGGCCTACTTAATTTGTTACAACAATAAAGAGAAAAAAAATAATTAAGACAAAAAAAATTGAAATTACTGTATGATAAGAGGCCCAGTAAGTGCTAAGTGCCAGTGCACGTCACAACACAAAGGTAACACCTTATAAAAACACTAAAATTTGACACACACATGATCTTAAACAGCTTCACATCACCCACATACATGGATTCATTCCATAACTGCCGACAGTTTTCTCTCATCTTCCATTACAACAATACATTAGTAATCCAAAACCAAATTGTAAAGATCAAAGATTCTGTGTGTTTGTAATATTTGCTCTCACAGATATCCTCTGAATTATGTGAAATATACGCCAAAATTTTTCACATATGTATTTTAATTTGCATGAGTATCAAAATTCCAATTATTTTATTTAAATCATGACAAACTTTCTTGTTAGGTTTTTGACATTGCTTTACCAAATATGTAAATGGCTCACCAAGTCAATGTGTGAGTTTTAGGGCAAGTGTATGAGCACTAATAGTAAATATGACAGAACACAGACATAAAGAGATACAAACCACAATACTAAGCCAAGTCATGAGAAGAATTCAGCAGAAACAACAGTTCACCTAACCCATTGCAGCTGCCATCACAACTATTGAATGTATAGAGCCGTCATGTAAGGTCCTAAGAGATGGCGACACACAATATTTGACACAATGACAGAAACTGGGAGAAGAGTCGGCCATGGTTGTTGTCAAGGTATCAGCCTAGCATTCACCTGGAGTGAAACCATGGAAAATTTAAATAATGATGGCTGGTGTTAAGGATTAAACTCTGGTCCTCCCAAATGTGAGTCCAATGTGTTCCCATTATACACGGCCCCAATACGAACAATTGTGCAAGGAAGTGGAAAAGCAATGCCATCACACATCCTTTACTACTTACTGCCTTCTTGACA
Source organism: Medauroidea extradentata (assembly GCA_003012365.1). NCBI lineage: Eukaryota > Metazoa > Arthropoda > Insecta > Phasmatodea > Phasmatidae > Medauroidea > Medauroidea extradentata. The sequence goes on along the minus strand of PNEQ01099482.1, from coordinate 5,208 downwards.
CTATCAGAAGTCGTCCAGAAAAGTATTATATTATATTATTTATATGATTTGTCCAATATCTTCGTACCATTACATATGGGAAAAAGATAATACAGATGCAATAAAACATACAAACATTAATAACACAGGAGAGCTATTACTCCGTTCACAAATGACAGCTGGATTGTAGAGGAGGGACGAGATGAGAGGGACTTACATCCTGAGCAGCTCTGAGAAGGGATTGTCCTCCATGAGCAAGGGATCACTTTCCATCTCGCCCACAATATGGTCCACCTGGTCCTCTGGCATGGCCCTGCGCTCCGTGCCGCGCCTCTTCACAGTTCTGTACTTGCGCACCATGTCGTCGCTCGTCAGGATGGCCACTGCAACAACATACACACTGCCAACACTACAGCCTACGTTACAGTCCCCTGTATACATTGTGCCAACATGCCTGTAAGTATCATTGAGCAAATACTTGTATGATTAATCATAGCAAGTCTCGAGAGAAGAAACACAAGAGCAGAAAACTGCAGCTATGAAGGCTAATAGGGCTGGATATACCATTAGAACAGATACAACCTCTGAGTGCTGTACTTTTGTGATGTGAGTCAACGTGAACTAAATATTACAAATAATACCAAGGAAGTTACACATGCAGGCAGCTGTATTTCCACACAGTATTGTCATGTTGGAGCTGTCCTAGTGCTTGTGACCTTGACCTGCGTAAACTCCTTGCCTTGCCACTACATACTTGCACACAGGGAAACACATACTCTAATTGTAAGCCTGAACCACCATAATTACGATATTTTTAGTATACTTATGATTGAATACTGTATTACAAATCAAACAAACTATTTTACAGGTTTTTAACATCAACAATTTTTCTCTTCATTTTTTGATAAAAAAAATAGGCCTATTTTACTTACCACATTTTCAACTGAATACTGCATCATAGAAAACAAACAATCTTACAGAGTTAATAATAGACTATACAGAAGTAAAAAAAAAATAAACGAAAATAATATTATGAGTAACTGATAAAATAGAACAGTAGGATTTATGTAGCCAGTACCTGAATGTAAATTGTAACCAACAAAAATAACTATCAGAAAACTTCATTAACCACAATTATTATATATTCCACTTCACACTACATTGCTGTTTAATGGATGTACCAGTAAATAACATTTCATATTATGTCTCTTTCGCACGCCACTATCACATTCAAATGCATGTAGCATGCAACATGAATTTTTGTGTAGATTTTGAAGTGTGCGTAGCACACCCTCCCACTAGTCCATCTGCTGCACTGTACTTATTTAGTACGGCCTACACTCAGTGCATGTTATAAATTATAAATATAACCTTTAAAAATATGTTTTTTTTATTCAATCTTTAATTGAAAAGTTTTTCAAGTGTCTAATTACTGTCTGAATGTTTTTAAATATGTGGTTTCGTATGTTGTGATTTTTAGTCGCCATTATTCAATTGCACCAGTGTTGCTTCAACTATGCTATGTTTATTGTATCCTTCCGCTTGAACATGATGCAACAGGGAACAATAATCCAAGATAAGACAATTCAAAATACCAATAATATTGTGAGGAGGTTGCGGACCTGGTCCCTATTTAACATTTTTGATCTGTGTATGTATGTCTTGCTGTTTTTAGTCAGATGATGAATCCTTTATGGTACTTTGAATATGTTCAATACAAATATTGTTATTGTTCTTGGGTTTATTAAGTAAAATGTTGCTCAGAATATTGATTCAAACATTCTATGTAGGTAAACTTATATAACATATTGCATTATTAAGCCATTTCCAACCTTATGGGACTTGAACTACAATTCAAGGAACTCAATTTAATGCGATTGAGAAGTGGGAGATGTCAAAAGATACTCCTTTAAATTCTGAACAGATTATTTTCTTTAGTTACCGGTATTTCTGTACCGAAGCTATTTCAGTCTCTTCAGGGTGTTTATTATTTTTGAGTTTTAGCCTAGTTTTGGTAACGAATGAAGATTCATATATTTTTATTGCAACTGCACATGTATCTGTTGATCGAATATTTTCCTGTAACTTATTGTAATTTTGTTGTATAGTGAACTTTCCAGTGCCTACCATAATTTTGAGTGTAAACACCTAGTGGTTGATTTGCCCAAGGCTCCCAACATTTTGTTTTAGTGTAGTTTAGGCAGTTTTTATGTGGTAAAGTTTTATAGTGAACTTGAAGTTGGCTGACGTGCTGTTTTCTTGTAAAGTATCAGGTAATGTGCTGTAACTCTAAAATCAAGTTTCCCATATCAAGTTTGGTATCAAAATGCTCAGCATTGAATTTCCTAAATTCTAGCTAGGTGAGTTTTTGTTGTATACTTTGTCAATTAAGTACTAGTAGGCTTATGTAAATTGGTATAACTTTAAGGGAGGTGGTGGTCTTTAGCAGTCAGACACAGCGGCGCCGATGTTGGGCGCAGCTTTTCTGGAATACATGCTCTATACGGCCACGTTGTTGGTGATTGGCTACAAGCCAGTGATGGAATGTTGAGGGTGTTTGTGACGTCGGCAAAGCTAGTGCAAGGGCGAGCAGAACTATTTTCTCCATCCACAGTAACTTCCTATCAGTCATTAAGTAAAAGAAAACCCTAATTTACATGTCAATTGTATTAATAAATCTAATTTAAGCTCAGGACAAAGTAGTTTAGTAATGAATTGCAACAAAGCTATTTAACTGTATAAATATCACTTTGACAAAGAGTTATCAGTTGGCGCATGAATATGTAAGGGTGGCTGAATCAAGGCAAACAGAGGACCTGGATGGAGGATAGTAGAGTCGGAATCGCGAGGCGAGACCGACGTGTGCTAGGCAGAGGGCCGAGAGAATTCTTTTGGTATCGCGAGGCGAGATAGACGTGTGCGTGGCCCAGAGCCGAGAGAGTTGTTGGCGTGGGGTGGAGGCAAGCGTGGCCGCCCTCGCCGAGTTCAAGGCAGTTTGCTAGTTTTTTTTTAAAGACTTTATTAGTGGTGAAGGAAGCGGCCAAGTAGCTGCAGGGTTTATTTTTTGTTCTAGTTGAAACTAAGGACCGTCATATTTATTCTTTTGTGTAATTAATGCCGTTGTAGTATTTTCAGCGCGAAACTCCAACCAGGCCTAAAGTGAACCTTGCATCAGACATTTTGATCCCGAGATATACAGCAATGTAATTTGTGTAACAAGTTGATTTTGGACAAACTAAATTAAACTTTTAAGTGATTTAATCGGGAATTTGGCCTTTTAATTGTATCACTTATTTTGAGACTCTCGACTGAAGCTATCCGGCAAACTTTTATGTAAAGACCCATTACAATATTTTTAACATGTCTCGCTATTTTTCCAGTGTCCGTTTTGTATTGTGTCTTGTGTAACTTTGTTTCATTAAGTATTTTTGTGTGGGAACTACTTTTCACCGCGCGAAGTCAGCTCCCCCTCCCCCCCTTGCGGGGCTGGCTTGGCAACTCCGAACGCCATGTTAGTTAGTCGAAACTTGGCGGGCGGAGGAGATAGACGTTCTTGTCTACCCCGCGTACTTTATACAGTCTTTTCGTCAGCCATTTTTAGTTTCAGTAGTTTAGATCCTAATTACCGGAACCGTTCTTGTTGTTTTTGACCAGGGGCTCCTCACCCCCTGCCGGCCGTCGCGTCCAGGGGCTTAATTTCGCTCTTAAAGTACACATCACCAACCTAATGCTGTTTTGTAGCGTAACCTACTGAAGAGGTTTGTGCTCCAGGCCCGTTTAACTGGCACTGGCCTTCTGCGAATACCAGTCTATTGTTTATGGTGAGTAAACTACAGAAACTATTCAAATCTTTCATTTCAGAGTAGTGTTTTTGCTCACCCCGTCCCTAGTGACTCATAATGTATATTTGAGTGTGTTGTGGCGTGGAGACTGGCCCTAACAAGTCCCAGAAGATCCATCATTCAGAGGGTGCAACAATCCACTGGTACGTAGCCTGCCCCGTGGTCATCGGCCTGTCGTCCCACACGTGCATGGCAGCATGCTGACAACATGAAGGATGCCAAGATGTGTAAGGTAGGGCAGCCCCGGCGAACGCACCAGTGTATCAGGGATTCCTTCACCAATCCCCCCCTGCCCTTCTGCTATAGACACGCACGCTCTGTGGGTGAAGACAGGACAAAGTACCACGCTTTACGAGAAGCATATTGCCTCTATACGCAGCACTTTAACCTAGCATGCAAGGTTTCGTAAAGCTTTTTTTCCTATGGGACCCTAAGCGGTGAACCTAAAGTTTTATTTTCGGATAGTATGAAGTAAAGGCCAATGCACGCATCTCCATGTTGCGCTTTACAAATTCAGGTCATATTTCCTGAGTTACAGCAGTCTAAAAAAACAGTTTTTTGCCATTTTGAAAGACTCCAAAGTCATGTTTCTAGCAAGAGTATTTAATTTTTGAAAAGTGAGAAGAGTAGCTTCAAATGTGTGTCCTTTTCGTAGCTAGCCACAATAGGAATAATTTATGCGGTTTCACGTAAAAACAAGTATTCTCACGACACACTACTACAACACCACCCATACGCCAGGTACCCGCAGCAGGTAATTCATTTCCGGTTTCAAACCAGATTCTTGTTCCTTGAACTGCCAATGCCATTATGTGTGTGTGTATATATATACACGTTGGTAATCTCTCCCCTCCCATTCTTAGACTCACTCGTGTGTAATGATTTAGATGCTCTGCGTTTCTAGCTCACTACATCCTTGCAGTCATCAATCACAAAACACATATTCGATTTTATTCAGTAAATTACTAACTAAGTATTAAACTATTTGTATAAATACACTTGGTGTGATGGGTCTCTGCTTGTACGTCACGTGTTGTTATTATCTAGATGTCCCTGTTCAGGCGGTCAGAATGTAATGCGATTTCTTCCTTTGTCTCGTTATTATTTAGATGTGTGGGAGGTTATGTCGTTCCTGTTCGGGGCGGCAGACTGTAGTGGGGCTGCTTCTTCTACGTATGTTGTTTGTTCATATAGATGTTGGACGAAACCCTCCTCCGTTGCTATTACAAGTAGTTAGCCGGCAAAAACAAAGCAAAAACACAGCGAGCTGATGTAGAGGCGGTGCCTATTAGATTAATGCCCGGATAGCAGTGAGGTTAATCAACCACAGATGAATAAATAAATAAAAATCATAATATTGGCATTTTCTTTCTTTTATTTAATCTTT
>PNEQ01099481.1:0-11086 GCA_003012365.1 Medauroidea extradentata | reverse complement strand
GTTACATTACCTTGCATCATGAGTCCAATGGCGGCAGTTGCTGTCTACCAGGAATATCAGCATTTTGTATAGTAGGAAGTTCATGGCCTGTCGATGTTACATTACCTTGCATCATGAGTCCAATAGCGGCAGTTGCTGTCTACCAGGAATATCAGCATTTTGTATAGTAGGAAGTATATGACCTGTCGATGTTACATTACCTTGCATCATGAGTCCAATAGCGGCAGTTGCTGTCTACCAGGAATATCAGCATTTTGTATAGTAGGAAGTATATGACCTGTCGATGTAATATTACCTTGCATCATGAGTCCAATGGCGGCAGTTTCTGTCTACCAGGAATATCAGCATTTTGTATAGTAGGAAGTATATGACCTGTCGATGTTACATTACCTTGCATCATGAGTCCAATGGCGGCAGTTGCTGTCTACCAGGAATATCAGCATTTTGTATAGTAGGAAGTATATGGCCTGTCGATGTTACATTACCTTGCATCATGAGTCCAATGGCGGCAGTTGCTGTCTACCAGGAATATCAGCATTTTTATAGTAGGAAGTATATGGCCTGTCGATGTTACATTACCTTGTATCATGAGTCCAATGGTGGCAGTTGCTGTCTACCAGGAATATCAGCTGTATATAGTACGAAGTATACGGCTGGTCGATGTTACATTACCTTTCACCACGATCCCTAAGGCTGTAGTGGCTGCCTTCCAGGAGAATCTCTAGTGTATACAAGGAAGTGTATGGCTTGTCGTTGTTACATGACCTCGCACTACGAGTTTTAAGGCGGTAGAAGCTGCCCACTATGAAGCACTTTCTACTCGACTAGATAGAATAACAATCAGCTCCACCCTCACTTTGCGCTTTCTACCTCAGTGTCTGACTGGCTGGCCGCCTCCACACTCTCGCCGTGACTTAACACTCTTGTACACGTCTGCAGTAGTTATCATGTGTGAAGTACTGGCAGCAACTTCTTGGTTATTACTTTCTTTGCTCATCGAGAATGATGAGACACTATTGTGACACATTAAATTGAAGGTAATTAAGGAAATCTATTGTTAACTATCAGAAATTGCTTTGTAATTGTGTTAACAATGGATACAGGAAGTGGTTTATAAATGTAGTGGTTATACAAAGTTTTAATATTCCATAATAATGGCTATTGATATCTTATCTAGCATCATAATTCAGTAAAAGGATGTTGAGTGGGAACCTATGGACGACTTTTGTTGTAGAGGGTGTCTGCCAGCCTAGAAGGATAGTTTGAGTGCAGAAAATTTATAACATGTGATTTTATCATAAACTTTTGCATGTACATAACTGGATATTAAATACAAAGTAGTTGAAATTTTCAGCCATGTAGGAACAGTACTTTGCATTTGTTAGAACCCTTACTAATTATTTTTTTAAATTGCTAAAAGGACGAAACAGTCTCTTTTCTACTGTCGCAGAGTGATAATTTTACAACTCAAAAACATCGGTACCTTTTTACTTAGTCTATAGACTTATACTACGTTTAGGGTAAAACTTCAATTCAGATTGGACCTGAAGTGGAGTCAACTCGGAGTGAATGTGTAGCGAACATGGATTGACGAACTGTGTTTACGGTAAATATTACAATTCAGATTGGACCTGAAGTGGAGTCAACTCGGAAGGAATGTGTAGCGAACATGGATTGACGAACTGTGTTTACGGTAAATATTACAATCCAGATTAAACTGTAAACAAGGGCCAAGTTGAAGTCAACCTGAACTAAAAACATGATTATGCTACGGCGACAGTAAGAAGCAGAGAACAGATGACAAACGAAAAATAAGAGTTGCTCCAAATAAGGCTTTTCTTCATGAGATGCACCACTTATCTGGTTCCGTGTTCTTTATAAAAGCCGTTTAGCTTTACAAATACCTGCTTTTAACACTTTCTGTTAAATTATAACGTGTTCACTGTTCTTATTTAACCTAACCACTACATGTAACAACGTAATATGGCGGCAACTTTGTCCTGCGCTTTCTTTTCAGTTCAGTCTGTGTTTACAGTAAACTCTCAATACGGATTCTTCACTCCAGTTCACCTCAACAAATGGAGTGGATTATCTCGCTTCACTCCTACTTCAGTCCACAACAAAGTGTTTATAGTTAAATCACAATCTGGTTTCCTCAGTCCACTTCAGCTTCAATCCGGATTAAAATTTTACCTTAAACGACCTACATGAAGCTTTATGCGAGATGCGCGCAGATAAATATGATATCTCACAGTATTGAATTAGAGATCGTAGCAGTATTTTATACACCCTCGTTTTCTAATCCTGTATGTGGCTGTCTGTTTTCTTTATTGCCGGTGAAGCGCACTGATGGTACAGAAAGAGGAGTCAGGTGTATTCCTGGGAAGAAGGCGAGTCAGTCCTCAAGGAGATGAAGGCAATCAAGGCAGAGGATGATGCGGCAAGCCACAGGAACTTGGGTGACGGATTGTTCAAGGATAGTGTCCCGAAGGAGCTGTAGGAAGTGCTGAAGGTGAGTATGAAAGGAAATCACGTTCTGTAGTACTCGGGACAATGTTACCGAGCGAAGGGTCCTGGGAGTGTGTGAGAGGTGTGAGTGGCTGTACGGGTGGGAGGATTTTACTACCGAGAAGTAGTGGTGAGACGTGAGACACATGGCCCGTACAGAGACGAATCCTGGGGGCAGTGGTGCCTAGCTTGGCGACCATCTACGAGTTGACATGCATTCAAACTTGATCCTGACCACATGGTCACAAAAAGTTAAATTTTACAAAATTCTGAAAAAATTAAAAAAAAATCTCTGAAATAAAAAAAAATCCAAAACCTAGAAATTTCTAACAAAAAAAAAATCTGGAACATTCCAAAATAATTTCTAAAAATTCCCAGAATGTTCTGAAAAATGCCACAACTTATCAAACATTTAAAAATTTTAATACAAAACTATGAAATTAAAACTATACTTTTATTTGTAATTTCACCTCATTTGTTATTTTAAATCTCACATGTAATTCTCAACTAAATTGGGTCAACCCACACCTTCAGATGACTCTGAGGATAATGAGTTAAGCTCCGCCCTCTAAGCAGGCAGATGAATCCGAGGGTTAGGAGTCAAGTCGCATCCTCAAATCAGGCAGAAGAATCTGAGGACTGGGAGTCACAGAAGACTTAATACAAAAATCAATCGATATATTTTCAATATTTACTTTTTATTAATACAATATTTCATAAATTTTTAACTATACATTTCAATAATTGATTATTTCTAATATTTTTTGTAACCCTATTTGTTTATTCAATACTGTATTTTCATACAATTTTATTATTTAAATGTATGTATAATTAACAGTTTTAAATACTTTTCTATACTAATGTATAGTTTACTTAAAACATCATTTATTACAAACTTTTATAAATTTCACCTCGAGATTTATAGAATTGTTCCCATTAAATTACAAATACTAATTGCTAAAAACTATGTTTATTTACTTGAAAAATCAATGTAAAAGGTTTATTGTGCTTGGGATTTGATCTTGTTAGCATACCTATCTACCCACCCCTTAATTATGCAAGTACCACTTCTCCCATCAACCCTGCTAGTTAGAAATATAGTTTATAAATTTAATATTTTTATTAAATTTCTTGTATTTTGTACAGTAACATGTACAGTTGCATGTCTCAATAAAGTTCCAATTTATTGAATTAATTTACCCCTATCTCGACCACTGAGTCCTAAACATAATCTATTTTGTATTGACAGATATTCATTAATTCATTATTTTTTGATTATACATGTTAACCTTGATAAATATTCCATTCAGCTATGTTATACTCCAAATAAAAATCATTACACTAGTACCAATTTTTTCATTCATTTTTAATTTTAATTAAAATTATTTTTTTTTATGACTTTGTTTTTGATATTTGTTTTGTATCCTAACATTTCTTCTCTTTAAAATGCTATAGTATATATATATTTTTTCTTTTGAAAAAGACTCCTTTTTATTTTTATTAGTAGTAAATAGTTAACAATTTCTCAACGATTGTAATATAAGCGCGTATATTTCCGTAGGTGAAATAATAGCAATGCATACTATTATAATTATTATAATATAAAAGTGTTTTTCGCACTAATATATTATGAATTTCTGCTATATGTTGCAGATAGTTCTCAGTTCTCAGCATGAATGTATATTCGCGTGAAAACACGAAGCATCATCCGACCCTGCAACTCTGCTGACCTGTTACCTTGCCATCCCCTGCCCCCTTCACCCCCTCCCCATAAATTAATCCAAACCACGAGAGTGACGTCATCAGCCAGAGTTCTCCGTCTAGCCTACTTGTTCAACTGCATTGCAGTAGGTTAAAAAAAATACGCGTTTAGTCGGACAGGAAATGTAAATTCTGGTCTACCAGGCAAATTGTGCCAACTCTTGTTTCTCAACTGTATATTGTCGTTTAGATCCCAAAGAATGAATTTTCATATACAATATTTTCAATTTAACAACCTCCGTTTCCATTTGATACAGAATGCCTAAAAATTGTGTTCACTTAATTGTATTACGTCTCTTACAATGCATTTCATGATACATCAAACTAACATTTAACATTGATGGTAACATGAAACACCATAATAACAATAAAAAGTATGCATTAGCTAAAACTAGGTGTATCGAATAAGATGGAAAGAAATGATGGGTGTTTTTTATTTAGTCTATTCATTGAAATCTGTATTACTGACTTTAACTATCATGTGCTGTGTTTCAGGGCAGAAGAAAATGGAAACATCTGGAAAACGTGAAAAGGTGTGTTTTATTTGCAACGATGCTTCGGGTTTCGGTGAAGCACTGCTTGGACTTCAACTACTAGTATACTGGATTGTTGTTAGTGTACGAGACAGTATTGATATATGCAGTGAAAATGAAACAAAAACAGCATGCCGAAACATATTTCAGTACATTTACTCAGCCGTCCAAACAAACAGACATGCAGACACAGTACAAGGCGACACAAATATCAGAAGTTCGGCGGATCACTATTGGAATGGCTATGCCAATAATTAAGAAAGAAGGATGAATCAAATGAACTAGGCTTGTTCTTGCCCTCTTCCATAAAGAAGAGTATGCGTCCTATATTTGCCGCAGGCAACATTGACGTTGGCAGCGATGCTGGCTGACCACATGATCCAACAGCGGGAAGACTTTTGACTGAGTGAGAGACTGTATTTAGCGCTGGACAGGAGCACAGATCACTTCCTAAAGATTTGGCACCACTTACCATGAATGTAGTGAATAGACAAAGAAGCCAAAAATGTCTTTCTCTGAGGTAAACATGTGGGACAGTAATAAGTACTGCCGGGAGTTCGAAAATCTGACGTATACGTGGCTCCTTCATTGAAGCATTAGCCTTCAGAAATTGTGTCTAGAAATAAATACGCCAGATGATAAAACTGAAACCATTGTTTATTTAGAAGAAAATGGCACTATGCTTGGTGATGACGATAAATCAAATATGAATGCGTTATGGGATGAATTCTCGTTAGTTGCAAATGGGCAAGAAGCTGAGGGGATAATAAAGAGAATGCTGCAAACGACATATAGGTAAAAGAGAAAACACATACCATGAGTGCTACCATTAACGATGTTACAACTAAGCCAAACAAGAACAAACGTTTATCTTGGTCATCCTTCAATTCACTAATTTTTGAATCGGGGTCTGGTTGCGAAACTGGAGTAGTTGCTCAGTTATATACTAGAAACCCAACAGATTGGCCAGTTCTCTATACAATATTCACTCACGCCAATCAAATCAATCACCTCGTGGTTGGCGAAAGAAAGAAGACAATCATAACGCTTGATGGTGATGTTTATGATAGAGCTGTAGAACTATCAAACTACAAGGAAGACTACAGTATGGGCGTGGATCTCTGCACCAAAATATTGCTGCATTGAAACGCTTGGAGAAGTGCATACAGTACGCGTCACTAAGTTAGGACCATTGGCAAATATAACAAAATTTGTACCCGGTTTTAATTTATTGGTGCTATCTATGTTGGGAATTTTTTCAATATTGCAGTCTGTAAAACACTAAATTCAAAAGTTAGAACATTAAATTTGGATCATAACTTCCCGTTGTATTAATTTTCAAATGTTTACAAAAATCTCTAATTTTCTTACGTTTTTTAGTTGAAAAAAAAATGCAGACACGATTTGAGAACAGATATTTTTTCACCTAATTTTTCCTAGCTACATTTATACAGACGTAAAAGGGGAAAAATCATTTGAGGGCCATAAAATACATATAAACAACTTTTTTATTTTTCTTAATAGAACTCTCGTTGTACGGCAAATAAAGCATATTTTGCTAAATTTTAATTTTTTTTTATGTTTGTGCCAGTGGAGTTATCGAAGCCGGGTTTGCAGCATTACTAAATATTCTGTATCTACTTTTTAAATTAAAATTATGCTTTATTTGCCGTACAATGAGAGTTCTGTTAAGATAAAAAAAAGTTGTGTACAAGTATTTTATGGCCCTCAAATGTTTTTTTCTTTTACATCTGTATAAATGTAACTAGTAAAAATTAGGTGAGAAAATATCTGTTCTCAAATCGTGTCTGCATTTTTTTTTTCAACTAAAAAACGTAAGAAAATTAGAGATTTTTATAAACATTTGAAAATTAATAGAACGGGAAGTTATGATCCAAATTCAATGTTCTAACTTTAAATTTTTGTGTTTTTCAGACTGAAATATTAAAAAATTTTCAACATAGGTAGCATCATTAATTTAAAAGTAGGTACACATTTTGTTTCATTTGCTAATTGTCCTAAATTAATGACGCTTACTGTAGAAGGTAGCGGCATTGATCTTGCTTGGGAAGCATCTGGAATATATGGGTCAGCTACTGTTCGGCAAATTCAGGAATGTCAGAATATCTACAGAGGTATCGAGGCACATACCATTGCTTTGTTTGAAATTTGCTTAGATATTGCCTTTCCTAATAAGAAAAAGACTATGTCTTTAAAATTATGACAAAGCTTGCCGACACATTGGAGTTCTCTAACGACGTCAACAAAAAGGCACTAATTGCAGAAGCTCGATTAGCTCTGGTTGCAAATGACATTTCAAAAATAATTATTGGAAGTACAAGAGAAACTAATGGTATAGAAAATTTCCTTCTTAGTTACGTGAAACAGGTACACAATCTACTCAACTTGATAAGAGCAACTAGGTCAGGTGCCTAGAACTTACACATGGCAGCCACTGAGGAAATGTGTTTGTATTTTCACGCCCATGACCAGTTAAACTATGGGCAATGGGCACCTCTATACCTTGCCGATATGCTTGAAACACAAGAAAAGCCACAGAGCACGCGGCCGTAGAAGGACAGGTCTGGACACTCGTCTATCTACCAATGTATTCTGCTTGACCCCCTTGTTGTTTGCCTGCAGTTCACCAAATTACCGAGAGTCTTGTGCATCTTTGGTGCTGCAATCAGGGCGGTCGGGTTACACTCCACACACTGTTTTTTCCAGTGTTCACAATATAAATAAATAAAGATTGCTGGAGCCATTCTTTAGGATTGTGAGCGAAGGAAATATATCATAAATTGATAAAGAAATACGTTTTGATAAATTGTTTATCTTTATAATGTAAACACTTGAAAACAGTGGGAGGGAAGTGGGTGGAGTTTAAGCCCGACCGCCCTGATTGCAGCGCCAAAGATGCACAACACTCTCGGAAACTTGGTGAACTGCAGCCAAACAACAAGGGGATCAAGTTTCCAGGCGAATGTCCAGACCTGTTCGTCTAAGGTCGTGGTCCAGAGACTTGAGAATTTTTTGCTGATGAAAACTTCACTTTGGCAAAACATGAAACTCCATTTACAGCTATAGATCCAGATCATGGAATTGAGCAGGAACACAAAAAAAGGAAACAAAGGGAGGTATTGTTGGCATCACAGAGAATGATACAGTATTTGACAAGTACTTCATTATAGCACCAGTGTTAGGTGAAATTGTTGACCACTTCAAGGACTATGATGGTGTCCTTTCCAGGAATAGCACAATGAAACACCACGAACTTGTTGGATAAATATGTTGGGTAATTCACTCAAACTAGTCACTATTTTGACAAGACATGTTAATCTGTTTCTACATAACGATGTATGCAACTTAGCAAATTTCTCTGTGCCACCCGCGATTATTGCTAACAATGTAGTTAACAGCTATGATATGAGCATTCATGCATTTGAGAAGTTTATAAGTGACAGGATGACAAATTACCCACCAATTACTTTCCGGGACTCTCAGAAGCATTAGAATCGCGGCTTATTTTCTGACACTAGGGTGAAAGTGAAAACGAAGGTTAAATGTAAGTTAGGAACACTGAAGCAAGAACGACATCTTTTATTTGTCTTTTTGTTGTTCCTAAGGCTAGACCCGAGTTCTTTTCACAAACAACAATTGGTGAATACGAGTTTAGCACTGAAACTCAATGAAATTTCAATCGAGACGGTTCAATGATAATGCAAAGAGGTAAACGGCAGCTAATAAATTATTACCAGACTTACCCATACCTGACACAAGCGATATTTGTCGGCAGTATGACACATCGAACACTGAAAGAACTGTAGACGGCATGTTCCTCGTCAACTTGATAAAGAAAATCCTGAAATGACTACAGCTAAGAATTTTGCAGAAAAATATTTTTTCGTTCTTGAAGATCTTGTTAATAGTTACGAGGAGTTCCGTCTACTTTTTGTACCAATATAAGGTAAGCTCACTTTAAGAAGCTACACTCAATAAAAGAGCTGGGGAGAATGCACCAGTTCATTTTCATGTCAACAATGGAACTCTGATCAAATGTGTACATGGATTTTTGGCCCACAGTAGCACACAATCAGAGCTCACCAAATATCTAGGCAATAAAGTAATCAATCATTTGGAAGGACGTCTGCAGAAGGTTTTAATAGCATATCATAACATCATGCTGTCCAACTGCACATTATCAGACATGGTTTTCATACCAGATATGCTACAGGGCCAACAATCACTAGAAGAGGCGGACCAACTCGTAATCTTGCATACCGTGTATATGGTACAATAGTATGTAAATTGTGACCTAGTAATTTTCGCAAATGATACAGACATTTTATTTTGCTTATTAGATTTTTCAATGTTATTCCTCAATCTACTGTAGTAATGAGGACACAAGAGTGAAAAACTTTATGTTCAGGACTATTTTACCTCTACCTTGGCAAGAAACACACATAATATATTATTGGTTGGTACTCGTTTAAAGGGACAGACAACACCGGCTCCGTCGCCACTAAAGGAGTACATATCAGTTTTCTGCCTTCATTGATGCAGAAAATGAGATTTTGGATTCATTTGCATCCTACGGTACCCAAGAAGGTCTCCAAGATAACCTGATGTGACAGCCGTTACATGTGTATATTATACAGGGAAGCTGGTAGTATCTCCGACACCATCTATGACTTGCTATGGACTATCTTCGCCCAAACTGGAAGGGATGGACGTCAGTTACCAATAACAAAGGGCACATTGATCCCTCACATCCACCGCGCCTAACAGGTATATGGCTCTCACGTGGAAAATGTCTGTAACGCCATGTCCTCGTGTACCAATGCCTATGGACTACTACTGGACGAGAACTGAGGAGGGCAGTAGTGGAAGTGTGTTTGTATGAGTGAGAGACGGCGCTAAGGGATATGTTGACAGGCTCAACTGGCGCGGTATCACATCTATAACAAGACATTGAAACAGCATGCAGGGGTATCGTAGAACAGTCGCCTCACTGACACTTTCAGTGGTCACCCCATGTTTTTACTGACGAACATTTTCAAATAAAGGCCAATACACTTTCTATCATAGTTTCATACGAAGCCCGTGAGTAGTTGTTTTGATAAATATACTGAAAACGCATTTTTAAGTTATTTTGAGGGACTCCGAAATGATCTTTCACATTAACGTGATGTTTACAAACTACCATTCCAGCATGGTTAGAAGAGTTTGTTCTTTTCCTAAATGCACATATTAAAAACACGTTCAGAAGTATTTTTAGAAAAAAAAATGTTCGGCTAGCACGCCGCATCGCTGTTTACAAGACAGAGGCGGCGATTGCCATAGAACATTTGCTTCCCTATCCCTTCGAATCGTAGCTTAAGAAGGTCACTCAGCTGTCGCTTTAAATGTGTTACACAAATCATGCATTGCGAATTATCCCTGTACTAGCAGATAATCACACTGGCTACATCGTCAGCCTTATACAACTCTGTACCTCAGAGATAAGGTGTCGTAACACCAACATTCGAGTTTTGTTGTTTTTGATTCTGTTATATTCAGAGTGAAAAGCTCTATGGAATGGTATACTGAAGTCCTGTGATGTTTATTGTAAGATATTGTGTTGAATTTTTCGTGTATAGTGTTTGCTTTCGTAGAGGTATTGTGTAGTAAGTCACATTCAATGCATTTTACTTCTAGTAGCCTATATTTAACTTCGTGTGGTATAGTACAGTAACTCCATGTCTTCCTGCAGTTACAGTTGTATACCGGAATAATAGATCACATAGCAAAGTTTACAAGTTATTTCAGTCACCACACACGTGAGCTATTACAACAAAACATTTCTCGGAAGCCATTTATCACTTGAAAAAACGCATCGTCTCTATGCGCAAGAATGCTAAGGAAAAAAAATATTCTTGAGGATGATATAGACCAAGTTTTGCTGCATAGAGATATTTTTAACACTGAATTCAACCCATAATTCCATCAATCTGATGTTGATACACTTGAAAAAATATATTTTGTGACAGCTACAAATATTCTGTAGGTATTTACCCTGCAAGATTTATTTTGTGGTCACCACAAAAACATTTCGTTGACGCCACTAGAATATTGTGGCCAGAACAAATATATGTTGTGGTTACTACAAGAACATTTCGTTGACACCACTAAAATATTGTGGCCGGAACAAATATATGTTGTGGTTACTACAAGAACATTTCGTTGACGCCACTAGAATATTGTGGCCAGAACAAATATATGTTGTGGTTACTACAAGAACATTT
>PNEQ01099479.1:0-18152 GCA_003012365.1 Medauroidea extradentata | reverse complement strand
GAGAGAGATATATATATATATATATATATATATATATATATAGTAATCATTGTTTTATAGTTAGGTTTATTTGCTTGGACATACTTCATTGTGAGTGGCAATGGAGTATGTCCAAGCAAATAAATCCAGTCATGCACTCCCATTGCACAGTTCTTTCAAAGATCATGTATTTTATAGTTCTTGTAAATAGTTAAATTTTGTAACTGTGATGTTATAAGTGATTATTAGGCATAAATACATAGGTCACAAGAACTTTTTCATGTCAGGTCATCGAAAAAGTTACTGAATTTTGTTGGATGGGTTGTGTAGACACCCAGCACGTGTACTGTGATACGCCTGTCGTATTTGGATGATGATGACGAGGGATGGACAGATGGAAAAGTCCCTGTTCCGGGTAGCCACAAATTGTGACATGTCTACTGCCACTGTTGTTTTAAAAAATATAGTTAAATCGGCAGAAGTGGTAATTTCAGTCACCGATTTGGCAGATCTGTGTTATTACACCAGGTTAAAAAGAGTGAAGAATATCCTTTTGTGCTGGTATAATATACGTATGTAGCATTAAAATTGTGTACTAGTAACAATAATTTATTCCATAGCTGAATTATGTACTCTGCTGACATTTTTACTTGATAAACTGCTTCAGACTTCTTGTTCGAAAAAAAATACTACGATCCAACGTCGTATTTTCCGTGAACATGCATTCAAACCGGCCTTATAGCATATTTTTGCTATTATGCACACATGCGGGAGTCTGTTTATTTTTTATGCTCGCTTTCCTTTGTATTGTGTGCTGGCTGCTATCCGTCGTGCTCCAGAGCAGAGTAGATGTACGGGATCCGGTGCCTGGATTGAGTTGCGCATTTTGAGATCTTGAGGGCTGGTAGATCTTTATCACATGATGTTTCTGACCGATTTACTTGCTATCGAGTGGATTCTGTAAGCGCCTCATGACGCCCCAACACTCAGCGGCCATATCTACACGACCGTCAACTAGCTCCAACGTAAGCACTACCGCCCATGAAGAAAGACCACGGGTTCGCTGACTGGGCCGCGTTCCAACATGTCTTTGTACGTGCCTGCAAGTATCTGAACTCTAACCTGTCTGCCAGATGAATCACATCCCAGATGAGGCCAACTTAGTGACTCAAAGTGAAATTTTTAAAATCCAAATGAAGCAACATACAAGAAAAAGTTGCTTAGAATAGTTTTTCAAAATTTAATTATCTAGCCTTAGCAGTTAAATTTAAATTTTTAATAAAAATGTCATTGTTAGTTTCTCTACTAGCATCCCAAATTAATATATTCGATCCCACAGTATACATCCTCACATTTGATTAGCTAAAAAGAATTTAACAAAATTATCAATCACGTAGGTATTATAAAAAAAATTAAAATACTGTATGACACAAAATTTTAA
The DNA here is from genome assembly GCA_003012365.1 of Medauroidea extradentata. NCBI lineage: Eukaryota > Metazoa > Arthropoda > Insecta > Phasmatodea > Phasmatidae > Medauroidea > Medauroidea extradentata. Next base: position 16,732 of record PNEQ01099479.1, on the reverse strand, counting down.
TATGGGCTACGTGCCAGTGCACGTCACAGTACACAATGCATTTCATTCATTCATTCATTCACACATACACACATACACACACACACACACACACACACACACTGCACATACAATACTGAATTTGAAATTAAAAATTTCAAATTTTTAGAATAAATAGGACAAATAAAATTCAATGCTGTATTTACACACATGTTTGTGTAGCGTTTTTTTTTTTTTTTTTTTTTTTTTTTTTTTTTTTTTTTTTTTTTTTTTTTTTTTTTTTTTTTTTTTTTTTTTTTTTTTTTTTTTTTTTTTTTTTTTTTTTTTTTTTTTTTTTTTTTTTTTTTTTTTTTTTTTTTTTTTTTTTTTTTTTTTTTTTTTTTTTTTTTTTTTTTTTTTTTTTTTTTTCCCTCTCTAGCGGAGAACCGTTTTTTTTTGCAAATTTGGAATTTGGCATATCATTAAAAGCTAAACATTCATTGCGGTAAAAATAGTCACAGTACATTTCAAACTGAGTAAATATATATACAAATAGTACAAGTATTTAAAACTACTTAATTTTTCTGTGACAGGCCCCCTTAGTAATTTTTCTGTTTTTAACAGTATTGCTTGTGTAATGTGTCTGTATGGAAATTCTTGTTTTATACTGTAATCTGAAAATTAATTAACTTCTATAACCACTGAATCCAGATGTAGTTGTGTAATGCAGTGTGCATTTGTGTGTATTGGCAGGTATTGTCGAGCTTCATCAATCCAGGTGGTGTAGTGCCCCTCAATATGTTGTTTGAAGTGGATGATGGAGATGGTGATGTGGCATCGGACCAGCCCCAGTTGCCTGTTGTCTTCCACGACCTGCTACAGCAATCCTGCCTACTTCCTGCGGTTTGTTCCTACCTGCGCAATGACTCTGGTAAGTGCATGCACACTATCTTATCAGATGTGAAGTTTTAATTTTAAAAATTTTCTTCAATCTCTGAGCTGCTTTAAATTTCAGGAGATAGGTAGGTGATATAGCGCTGCAAATGGAATTCCTCACTGTAGAGTGATGCATTCAATTAAATACCTACCAAACGGGATGGGTGAAGGGCTCAGGGTGTCAGCAGCTTGTTGTAAGAGTTCTGCCTTTCTTTCCGCGTATAGAATGTGTAGGCAAAGAGTGGAGGAGATAAATGTGGTTTGTTCACTAGGATCATGACATACTGTAGTCTACTTCCTGCTACCCTACACATTTGGTGCACTACTTTACAGATGTTAGCATAGCGTTGCACATAAACCACTGTATTTGCCTATGTACCACTCACACTTTTTTTTTTCCCCCAAAAATGAAATTGAACATTCGAGGTGCGAGTCCTACATGAAAATTAAGGGTTTTTAAAAATAAGGCTTGAAAAAGTTGGGTTTATCGTAGATTACTATTACAGTGTGCTGGAAGGACTAGTAATAGAAGTATAAGACTCAAACCATTCAATACATATCAGATTGTAGCAGTTAAACAGTAAATACAAAACCGTCAGCCAAGTCAAAGGTCATGCATGCAGCTTGTGGCAGGCGTCAGGACGTGCTGAGTGGCACCATGACAGTGAGCTTAGCTAGATCCTTTTACTCACTTGCCCCGTGCGATGAGCAATTGTCTACACACTTGCAGTGTGGCATACGGTGGCAAAAAGAACCAAGACAAATAGTGTTTCATTCCTCCGCCAGGAAGAGCCACAGTACAGTACACTCTTTAAGTACTGACAACAAGGAAAATTCCTAAAAAAAAAAAAATGAATATTTACCTGATGCTTCCAAATTATTTCGGCACTAAATGCAGCCAGACAAATGCCATATTTTCAAACGCCGCCACAAACATTGAAAACGCATTCTTACTGGCTAACACATTTATGATGTAGTCTTTCTTGTTTTGGTTAGCCGCCACACGCCAGGCACTATTGTGTGTATTGGAATTTTTCAACTATTTAAAAACTAATCAAATTTAGCGGACCCGGTTACGTAAAAGTTAATTCGGGGAATTCACTTGTCGTTTGAGCATGCGAGGTTGTAGATTTGATAGCCAACTACGAAGATTTATTTCACTTGAGTTGATTTTAAAGGAGTGAAGACAGTAATGAATTATGACACCTAGCTCTCACTCACACATTGAGACATTACTACAAATTCAGTTTAATGTTTCAAATCCGATTTATAATCGTAAGTTTCGGTTTGAAAGGTCAGACGTCACATGAGTACAAAAAGTGAACCTGTCGAGCTAATATTTGCAATGCGTTTAACCAAACATGGCACAGACAATGATCGAACATTCTGGTTGCACGAGATAGTAAAATAATGTGGCAGATCAATTATTTTATTGTAAGTACATTTTTTCTCTCAGTAATTTTTACGTTTCTCGTGAACGGCATTGAGACAGCTGTGCTACCATCTCTGGGCAAGTTTCGCAAGACTCCGCCCACTCCTCGAATTATCGGCCAATTATGGGGCCTTGAACTCGCCTATTGGCTAATGACGTTGCTGCAGCCAGTGGAACAGCCAGAACACAGCTGCAGAGAATTTGTCTCGCAAGATGACGCTTCTAGTTGCAATTTTTAACTTAAAAGAACTTATTTACTTTATGCTAATCATGTCATGTTGTACACAATGCAACATCACATACGTAAACTGTATTTTTGTCATTAATAGCAGACTATTAGGTCTCTTCTTGAAGTTTAAACCATTCAGTTTGCCTTGATTTATCAGACGGCGCTAAAGTTAAGATTTTATTCAGAGTAAATTGCATTTTATTGCTGCACAAACAAACTTTTATCCACATTTATACTCTTCGGGGTTCAATCCATATTCTATTTTACCGCATAAACTACTTTATTTAACACAATTTCACAATTTGAACGTATGTTGCTGTCATTTGTGTGTTACGTTACAATAATGTGTACAGTATCGTGACGTCACAGAGAAATCATCATGGCGATTCACGTTTTTGCCGAGCAAAACAGACTGCTCATTTGATTGAATTATACAGACGCAATGAAAGAAAGTATGGTACCGTTGATCATTAAATTAAACGCACTTTTAAATAAAAATATAATAAAAAAATAGGAAAATTCCCTACTGCCGACAGAGTGCAGTACTCTCTGCAGCCTTTAACAGTCATTGCCATTGTTTATCTTCCAGCACGTTAAGTGGTGCGAGCACTATTTGTACTTTTAGGGTGTAATTTCATTCTAAAGTCATTCATAAAGACATACACACATTTAATTCAGTTAGTATTTATTTTTACTTTACTGTGTTTAACAAATGGCTATCCAGTTGGAACTGTAGAGTAAAAATTTTTTCCTTTAGAGTAGGTTAAGAAAATGGGGTGCAGGTTTTACATGGTGGCGGATGGTACATAGATAAGTATGGTAGGTCTGTTCCTTTAAGAGGTGAGTGCTTAAAACAAAGCCATGTTGCAACAAACTGGGCTGCATCATTTGTACAAATAACTTTTTATATTAATTTAAATGCTGAATATTTTAATTCAGTGATAAAAGTCAAATTGCCGATTTCATATTAAGCCCTGTGATTTTGGTACTCTAATTGATCAGAAATGTGCTTTTTTCCTTTGTGCAATAAATATATATTGTACACTTATATTTTGCAGCTTTTGAATGTTCTGCTGTTGTGTTTTATCCAATTCAACCAATTACATTGTCCAGTACTTAATGTAATGAGAATGTACTACATTTTTTTGTTTAACACCTTGTGCAAAATTACACACAATTTACTTGAGGTCTGTTATAGCTTTTTTAGTCGGAGGTAACAGTGTATTTTTAATGTTAGGATTTTGTCAAACATTGTATAGTACTTGGGTTACAGTAACAATGAAAAAGTGATAAAAATGTCTAGTTTATATTAATATTAAAGCGGACATAATTTTTGTGGTTTCATTGATTTTCATTTTCTGTATTGTATTTGCCTGGAAATCAACCTGAAGCTTAGTGTGGCACCTCAACATTAATACTAGGAAGTGGTCATACCTCATTATAATGATGTACTACTGTATCGGTGAATCAGCCGATATCCAGTACAACATGTACCACACCCACACATTTTCCAAAATTAGCATTGACATAATTGGATTTCGTATGGTGGACAAAGCTGACACTCAGCACAGGAGATGTGGCAATAGTGTGTCAAACAAGACTCACCTATATGCACACATGCAGGTGGTAAAGTGTTCTCTCTAACCTCCCTTCCCTTGCCATTTCTGGAAGGGGCCTCATAAATTACAGTACAGTAGAATTCAGCTGACGCGACCCTCACGGTTCCCAGAAAAACTACTTATAAACGGAAAGGTCACAATAGAGACTTTGACCCCCCCCCCCCCCATAACCAGATACATAAAAAATCGCCATTGTTCGCATAGAGTTCTTATTCAAATCATATATGGTGTAAAAAAATTTTTAAAATAAATATTACAGTGTTTAAATAGCCAGATGTCTCCCAAAAAAACGATACCCCAGAAAGCCATATAGGAGCTCCCCTTGACCTAAAAAAATAAATTTCAATACAGTGCGACGTGTCCATTTTCACTGGCTTTATATAGAAAAATCAGTATTGAAATGATACGTTTTTAATAAAGGTTTATTATCTTTTTTCCGGGCTGTATTACACTGGCGTTTAAAAGGTTGCATTCCGTGACACAATAGCGATGCGTGGCGGGTGGTCTGGCGAGCCATGTTATCGATCGCTCCGGTCCGTCCAGCTGACTAGATGGAATGCGAGGAGGGTAAGTAAGGGTGGAGAGGGGAGGGAGCTGCTGGCTGCGCACACGTCTACTCACCAGTCTGCCTCCGCCAATCGCTAGTACGCGTCCGTCATTCACAGTAAACGATTTTACATTTTGCTTCAGTTTTACTAAATAAGAAATTTCACCAGACACTTCTGAAGTGGATGTAAACATTAAATGAAATCAAACAGTTTGTATCGACATGCCACATGTGAAAGAATTTCCAAAAAAAAAAGTGGAAAGAATAAACTACAATGTTTAGGCTTATTTAAACATGATCACTTCGTTGACATATTAAATATCTCAGGCTAAAGTGAATGTTTTAACACAATTTTTGTTTGTACACTTTCCTAATCAAGCTGCTGCATTTATGTGTGTGTGTGTGAGGCGAAAGTCTCTAATGAAAGTTAACGTCAACGAGACGTAAAACAAAAAAATTAAACAGAAACATATACCAAAAAAATACAGCTAACACTGCCCTACTTTTTAAAAAAAGTCCGTAATTGTTGCCTGCTTTTTCTTCATGACGGCATTTTCCACTAACTGTTTCAATTGTGTGAACTGGGACCACACAACGTCACTCACACCATGTCGCCTCAGAATGTATTCATAGACGTCCCCAGCTTTGAGGACATCATACGTCGCCGGCGCAAATTCGGGCTCTTCTGCTTCCTCCTCTTCGTCGCTCGGCTCCTGCCCCTGGACGTTATTGACATCGTCTAGCCTGCCCAAAACTGCAATGTCATCATCCGCTGTCACGAACTCTGCAAATGTGCAGTCTGGGTTCAATTGCTGCCACGTTTCGTCGATGCATGGCTGAGTGTACGTCTGAGGCTGCGGCTCCGTCGAGGGGCCCGGCTAGGTCTCTATGCCCACTGTGGGTGGGTCGTGGGAGTTTTTAGGGTTATCGGCATCAAGAGGCACATGGACGGCAGCATTTTCATCGACTGGTGTGACGAAGTGGGCGTGTCTGAAACAGTTGGCGATTACTGTTGGTTTTAATGACCTCCAACTGGCCACAATTGCTTCCATTGCCCTAAAGACGCCCCACTTCATCTCTTTCCCGATGTCAAGCTTCAGCACCTTGCTCCACACTAGCACTTCTCGCAACTTCGGCTTCACCTGCTGGTCCAGAAGCACGCTAGTGGTGTTCTTTGGCAAGAACACTAGCTCGATATTCCTGAAGTTATGTATCGAGCGCGGGATGTGCGGGGCAATTGTCGACGAAGAGGGTGACTTTTTTGTTCATGACACCCATCTTTGCATCAAAACTGCGAAGCCACTTCGTAAATACTGCCGGCATTCATCCATGATTTCCTGTTGAAATCATAGTCACAAGGGAGAATGTTCTTCTTAAAACATTTTGGTTTTTTCAACTTGCCTATTACAAGGGGCCTCATTTTGTTACTGCCGTCCATGTCGCAGCACAGAAGGACGGTGAGGCACTCCTTGCTCCTTTTCGCACCCTTGCATGTGTCCCCTTTCATCGCAAGAGTGCGATCTGGCAAGAGATTATAAAACCTCCCCAGTTCATCTACATTATACACATCTTGGGGCTGGTAACGGCTGAGGACGTTTTGGAGCAAGGCAACCACTCACTGCGGCAGGATATTCCGTGTTGAGTCTTGAAATGATTCAGCCACCGGACTGAAAGCTTTAAGTCTGTTATTTCCAACTTCAATGCAAATTCATCCGCCTTTGCCAACATCATTGGTCTGCTCACAGGCAAATTTTGAGCTCTCAGCTCACCAAACCACTCCAACATAGCTTGCTCTAAGTTATCGTACGTTTTCAATTACACATTGCGGCCTTTCTTCTGTACTGCATTTAGAATTTCTTCTCTCTTTTTGAGAATCGAGAAGAGAGTAGACTTTGGAATGCCATGTTGCTGCACTATCTTCGTCGTTGAAACTGTATTTTTATTCACTTCCTGGATAATTTCATATTTTTTCATGAGCAACTAACTGGCTCGCTTTTCACTCATTTTCATGAATTCACGAGTTCGTGTAAGTCAAATCGAGTCACGGTCGTCAACAATAATTTGCAAAATCAGGTCGAAAATGTAACCAAATTAAAATCTGTGTAAATCTGCACGTGTCGTCAACGTTCGTTTATAGAATCAAGCCAACAATGTTACCAAAACGAAATCCAAAAATAAAATGTGTATGTCGTCAACGATTATTCACAAAATCAACCCAGAATTGTAACCAAAATCGGCGTCCAAGAAACAAAGCTTAATAAGTCTTCAACGAAATCCGTAACTAATAAGAACCAAGAGAAATCCGAATCAACAAGCGAGAGTACCATATCCGCAAGTGAGCAAGATCACATTAACTCATTAACAAGTCACAAGACAAAGGCACGGGACCTGGACTGCAATAGATGCACGTGCAGATGCTATCAGGTGGTGCAGTAGTTTACCGTATTGGCTAGTGGACAGTCGAGGGAAGGGGTGGTATATATTTTTAGCAGTCGTATGCCTGCCTGCTTGCAGTACAGCCCTTGCCAAGATAAATGAGACACACAGCGCCATCAAAGTATAAAAGACATATTTTTCAGCAGATTTTACTCAAATTTTCAATTAGACTCAAATTTATCACGGTTTGTCACATTAGGGTCGTATAAACGGAAAGGACGCATTAGAGGGAGGTCGCATCAGTAGGATTTCACTGTACTGGTTAAAACTGTTCATTAGATAATTTTTGAACCATTACAATGTAGATTATCGAAAAAATCAATATATTCTATGCCTGTCAGTATTACATCACTACTTTTTATATAGTCAAATGCTTATGATAAATCATTTATGTTCAATATGGTGATATAAAAATGTTTAGTTAGTAGACTACCTTAATAAAGTTATAATACTTAAAATCCTTGATGAAATAGTTTTCGAGATACATATGTTTGCTGTTGACTGGTATTTCATGAAAGCCCTGAACAACACTAAAATTGCCAGAATTCTTGTTTCTTCTTCATGCAGGATAACCAAAGTTTTCTGCAAAATATTTTTTTTTTATGAAAACTTTTCATTGGTCTTAAACCTGCATGTAATGTACAGGGTGTTCTGCAGTTCAACTTACGCACTTTTGGACGTGTTCTTTAGAACATTGGAAATAATATATAGTTTTAAAAAAAATTGTAGTAAATGGTAGCGAATGGATATGGCAGAAGGTGTGAGTTTATTGGTGCAGAAAGTTGTCATAACAGTCATTTGTTTCCCATGTACATGACTAGTGTAGGTATACATATATACTTATTTTTTGTTTTAAGAAAAAAATACTGTACAATGGAACCTCGATTTTAAGCGACCTCACTGTTCCTGAGAACGACAACTCATTGCTGCCTATTTAAAATATGGTACTAACTGAAGTATAATTTTGTGACGGTTCCTGGAATGGAACCAAAATGGCTGTCACTAAAAAAATCTTTGTCTATTTTGTATAGCTGGTAAGTGTACAAGGTTGGTTGACCTCTCGTTGCAGTTTTAGACATGGCGCGGCATATTCCTCTCTACCGTGCAGTATTGCAGTTGCTTCGTGCCATGGCCCTCAATCCACACCTCGTGTCGCTTCTTCTACCCCAAACATCCCGTGGCTCCAGTGCTGATGATCTCTCTGTGGTCTGCCTGCTTACCAAAATGAAGAGTGTTGTTGACACATATGCATCCCGCCTCAAGTAAGTCTTTCTTCTCTGTAGTTCGGGTTAACTTCACATGTGAATTTCTTAGTCTTTTCATTAGTATTTTAATTGTGATAAATTGGTGACTCAAGATTTTGTGGTTTTTAAAACCGATTTCTTATTTAATGTGTAGTGCTGAGTAGAAACCATTACCAGATACAAAATATTGGCACGTTTTAATGCATTGAAATCTGCAGATCCAATATTTATTTTTATCCGATACTAGGCACTAATATTTTAAAGGCTTTAATTTAGTTTTACGCTCAAGGAATGAATTATTCTGTGAAATCTTGTAATTCTATTCCAATTATTAACATTTTCCTGTTAATTGCGCTATTTTCTTTAGGTTCTGTTCATTATACATTAATAGCTTGCTAATTATTTTGCAATAGATGTATCCTCTGTTGCCTGTTTACTTTTTGTGTTTCCGCACTTACTAAAAACAGTTGTCATAGGTATCTGCTGTTGTAGATAACACTTACGTGTGCATGAAATTTCATGGTAATGAAACTGTTAGGTAATCACTGCTACTTTCCAAAGCAATGTGGCAACACGAACCAACACACAATGATTGTGCAGTGGAGCAAGAGGCAGCACGTCAAACTTTACCACCACCAACAAGCAGTAGCAGTATAGAAATAACGTAACCATACCCATGTGCCCAATATATTTCACATAATATCTATGGATTTTGTGTAGTTTATAATTGCTAGTACAGTAGTGTCTCGTTATAGCGAAATGTCACGGTTCTGGGTTGGAACTTCGCTATAGCTGTGTCTTCGCTATAGCCGAATTTGGCCGATTCTGACCTTTAAACCCAAAAATTTGCATTAAAGCTGTCTTTAATCTAATTTAATTACAAAGTAGTGCGATATTTTAAGAAAATATAGGTTTATTTTAACAGGTAAGTATGCGCTGGTAATTATACCCAACTAGTCTGGGTGCAACTATTCGCTTAGTCAAAATGGGCCAAAATCTCTGCTGTGTCATGTAAGTATGGTTATCTATCGCTGGGCATCCTCAAAGGTGTCTCGGCCGCGCGGCACGAGTCCACGCGCCGGCAGTCAACAGGATTACACTACCGGCCGCTGCAGACCAATGTAATCAGTTTGACGAGACGAGTGTAGCAGTTTATTTATTTATATATTTATTTTAGCATGCATGCTCTGATGATAATTCTGTTTGCCCTTTCACACTGTGGCACGCGTCGAATAATTTGTGTGCATGCCCACAACACATAAAAGTTAGCTTGGACGGGTGAATGTAATTGTTCACTTGTCCGTAGGGCAAAAATAAGAGACGCCAACATTAGTAGTTGCTTTATTTTCGCGCACTAGTAGTGAACTTTGTTTAGATGTGGCACGAAGTTATGTTCGAAGCCAATTAGTAGTAACAGAAGTGTGAGTACGTGTATGCATTGTCATTGAGCAATGTCACAAATTTGTGATTTTATTCTGACAGTGTGCCAACAGAAGACATGTCTGACCTACGTGAGCGCTACCAAATCTGGATAGACAGTTCATTGGAAAGCAATGTTGAAGCTAGACATGCTTGTTTTCACACACGGCCCACCACCCGTGATTTTTTTTTCCCCCTCTCTTTCTTCTTCTTTTCTTCAGCTGTCCAAACAGATTCGTTCCAAGACAAAAAAAAGTGTAACTTACTCATGTTCCCATGTTATTCCTGACGGTGTGTACGATACTTTAACAATGCAACGGCCAGCCCGCAAGGATTTATTTTTTCTCGCTCAAGTTTTTGGGACGTTTAGTGTGTTAAATTATAATTTATAATTAGTGTACAGTAAATGTTGAAATTGCCATTAAACTAAAAGATAAAAACACGCACGGCTGACTGTGTGAGCATGAAGGTGAATCAGAACAGCAATTGCATTGACAGGAGACGGTAATGCCAATGCGCCATCCGCCATCCTTACTGCTTATCTCAAAAAGCTGAAAGTCTACAGAGTAAATATGAGCTGTAGCAAGCTAAGCAGAGATAAGCACGAGTAGTTGTGTGGTTGCGTGTGTGAGGGAAAGAGACAGCGCTATATCTCCTAGAGGCATTTCTTCTGTATGTGTGGTGTGTGTGACTCAGGTATAGCACAGCCAGTGGCAATTATTTTTAGTGAAGTTACAGCATGTGTCCGCCGTTTATTCAGTCAGAACACGCAGTTCTTGTTCCAAATAGCCGTGTCATCATCTGAGTTGAACGGAAGCTTTTTGGGAGCGCCTGACAACAGTGTGTCTGGCATCGGAGCCTTCCTCTCTTTATCCCCTCCAACCCCCACCCAGTAACTTCTCGATTTTATCGTCGTTCCTTCACATTTCCGAAAATTGCGGGCCTCTAATTATAGCTAAATTCTAAAGGATGTATTTTAAATAATTTTTCCTGCTCGCGATGTTAACTTTTTCCATTTTATTCCTTCAAATTTATTTTTTAAAAAAATTTTTTGGTCGGCATTGAGAATACTGTCGTAGTTGCGTTGTTGTAGTAGCCGATGGCTTCATTGCGTGGCCACTGTACGTATATCAAAATCCAAAATCGTAAATTAAAGTTGTAACCCAAAATCGTAATCTATAATTGAAATCAGAAACGCAAGTTGTATGTGAAACTAAACACGGTTGAAAGCACAATTATTAACTACGGAAAGGTAGCCAACGGTCACCTTGGTTAAAAAGGGATGGGAGAAATAAAGGGCACAATTATATTTTTAGTACAATGCGCACTTAGTTTGGGGAGGGAAGCGATGTGTCCAGGCAGAAGCCTGACTCATGGGACAATGCCTGTGCCAGCTAGTTGGCATGGCGAGGGGAGGGGTGACGGCGTGAGGGTTGCACCCGGCTAACGAATACCTACTCACGTCACAATGTCACGTACATCGCCGCAAGCCTGCTTCACATGGTCACGAATCTCGCTGCAAGCCTGCTTCACACGACTCACCATACATGTTTCTACTCATAAAATTCACATTCAGGGTGGCGACAGGGTGGGAAAACCGGGAATAGTCAGGGAATTTTAGTGGCCTGAAAAAGTCAGGGAATAGTCAGGGAAAATCCCCCGCCCCTTCTCCTTTTTCGGAAATCGAAAAGCAATGGTTAAAATCAGTTAAAATGAAGCCTACATCACGGTACCATAATCCCGGGGAAGAAAGTCATAAGTAGCTGGGCCCGCTGTGTCACATACGCCACTTTTATCCGTAATCTATTCAGTTGTTTACTGTTCGAAGCTTCCTGCTGATGCAGAAGTTTGATAACGTGTCTGCTTCGGCCTTTTTTTAGGTGCACTTATGTCTCATCTCTCTCTTAGGCCCCCCTCCCCCCAGCCCCCAGATGCTTTTTTTTTTTTTTCTGCTATACTTTGTTAGTGTGATAAGCAGCTACCGGCTTGTAAAACGATACATACATCTATATTTTGTAACATGAGAAAGCAAACTTGCATCCTTCCATGCTTTTTTCTTTCTTGTTGTTTTCATCAACTTTAATTTGTAACACACAATCACCTATTGGAAGAAGGGATGGTAGAAAGGGTGGAATTCTATTTTTAGAGCAACAGTGTGTGCTTGCTTGTGAATATAAGATGGGTGAGGCATCAAGGGGGAAGATCTTAACATGGCTGGAGATAGAAGAGAAACCCCTCTGGGGGGGTGAGGGGAATGAGAGCTAGGAGGTTGTAGAGTTACAAAAAACTGACTAAAGTACAGCTTTACATGCTTGTGGCAAGCACACTTCACAGGATCTCTCAGTGAGTACTCTACAATACTCATAAAATTACATTTTTCCACGGAATTTTTTTGTGTAATCTTGTATAGTAGTGGGCTTTTTGATTGTATGTAGAATGTAATCATGAAATATGTTTATTATCGGATGAGAATTTTCTCCACACATAATTTATTTGTGTACTACATGAAATTGTTAATTTAATTTCCCAATGTAACGATTGTATTACTCTGAATTTTTGACATCGATTTAAATGAATTACTTTAGTTGCAACTGTCTGTTGAAATTTTGGTTTAATTATTTTATTTCAACATGCAGGATTAGAGTACGCAAAGTATATTGTTATATTGTGTAAACTGTGTAATGAATCTGTGTTTCCTGAGGTAAGAAGTTTTTACACAAATATTTTTTTCATGTGGTAGGCCTTTTAATTTGTCGATTGTGAGAAGCCATAAGTTCAAATGGTCACACAAAACCAAACAATACATGCAGACAAGCAAAAGGATGCTTTTGGTTGTTTACTTTTCTGTTTGTCTGCATGTATTGTCTGGTTTTCTTTGATACACAGTTTGCTGCTATAGTGTATGTCCGTAATATTTATTTGATTTTCAACTTGCCCTATTGCAAGAATGGTTTAGAAACAACGCAAATTTTTTACTAATAGTACATTAAAACTTGTGCTATGTGCAAAGTGCATTGAATTGGACAAAGAAAAAATGATTTATTTTATAAAGCATAAAAAATTGGGTTAAAAAAATTTATTAGCTCAGAGAAAATTTTCAATTCGGGTGGGAAAAGTCAGGGAATTATATTCCCAACAGTTTGTAGCCATCCTGCACATTTTTTATGAAATTTTTTCGCATTGTTTGATGGTTCCTCAAAAAGACTTCGCTATAACAGTGTTTTCGCTATGACGGGACTCTACTGTATTGCGTTATTATAAGGAAATACAGGTTTATTTAAACAGATAAGTATGCGCTGGTTACAATGATACCTAACAAGTATGGGTGCAACTATTTGCTAACTAAAAACGGGCCAAAAACTCCGCCGTGTCATTTATGTATGGGTATCAATCACTGAACCACCTCAACGGTGTCCCGCCCACGCAAGCGCGCAGCAAGAGTACACGTGCCGGCAGTCAATATGATTACACTGCCGGCCGTTGCAGACCAATGTAATCAGTTTGACAAGTGTAGCGATCTTTTTATTTATTGTAGCATGCATGTTCTGATGATAATTCTGTGTGTGCTTGCCTGAGGCTTAGAGGTAAAACTGACTAAGTCCACTTTTCATGAAAATGACCATTTTACTAGTTAACATTTCATTATAGCATATTTCACAAGTGCGGACAATAGGATACATACACTCAGTCAGACATTGCCAATGTTAACATTATTTCCAGGTTTTCAGGAACCAGGTTTGTTCTACGGTCAGTCATGATGTTGTACATTGAAAATGATCTTTCAGAGTCCACATTGTTTGCTGGTATCCACAGTAAGTTTATAGCAGCATTTACAAATCTATCATGATCAGATTTTAATGACAAAAGAATTGAATTTATGTTAATATCTTTCCTTGCTTTGCACAAATTAGAGGCATGTTTCCTTAACATCATTATTTTCTACACTACATTTCATTATCATAGCTGCCAACTCTTACGATTTTCCCGTACAATGTACGATTTTGAGCCCTATTGTACAGTTGTAAGATTCATGTGAAATATTGTACAATTTTCAAGCTTTTAAATTTTTTTTCCCTGTTTGGTTAAATCATATTAAGAAATGTGGTACGGAAGTCTTGTTTCGGTACCGAACATGTAGTATGTATATCTGACTTACAGTGTCGTATTTAATAAAGAAAAAAGTACTACCGTAGTTTCGGGAAATAGCGTGCCTCATTTATAGCCATTGTACAATTTTATTCACTACAGAATACCGTATTATTCACGCATCGTACGAACGTATCCCGAACATTGCCGAACACACCAGATCGTTTGTGGTTGTCTTCCTGGCGAAATGGCCGTCGTGGCTCGTGCAAACAAAAGTCACGAGACTGTTTTAATTTGAAGTGTTTTTCATGTTTACCGTTTCCGTGTAGTAATTGCTCAAGAACACGCATAAAATCTTGTGAACTGAAGGAAACTATAGTTTAATTCTTATTTTTTTCAGCAAATATTGAAGCGCACGTCATAGTTGCGTAGTGTTTGTAAACAAGGTTTTTGCCAAGCTTAAATGTATCATTTTGTTATTGTAGCAGCGTATTTTAGTGCCGGTACTTGTATCAACGTCGCATATTTAATAGTCATGAAACGTAGGAATGTTGCAAGTTTCATGTGTAGGAAATTCAACATTGCGGTTTTTACAATTATGTTTTTATATGCAGTAATTTCCAAACCATGCGGATGTTAAAAACTGTTCAAAAATTCAAATCTCACATCTGCACGTTCAACAATGTACAATTTAGTTCTCAAATCCACAGTATTTGCAACATCAGAGAGTTGTGGTTTAGATGTGCCAAGTGTGATTAAATTACCGAATTTGCTCTCTGTAAGAATTTTTTGTGAATTTAAGGAGCTGTGAAAGAGAATTTGGAAGCTGTGTTACCAGAAATCGTGATGTAGCGTCTATGTATTGGTGTATTAAAATCGGTGAAGTTTGTAAACTTGCAGAAACCAAAACTACCTATGCTAGGTTTGTTTAAATTTGTATGAATATTAATATTAAAACAGTTTTTATGATGGTACAACAAAGTAAGCCTACTGAAAATATGTTCAGTAATTTCCCTGTTTTTGTTTTCTTTATAATAGCCCTAGGGAAGCTATGTAATTTTAGCCATGAACACAACATATGAATAGTAGTCAAAATTATAGATAATTTTACTAATTATTCGACATGTTCTAAATTTATTTTTCATGCAAATTTTTAACATGTTCACAGTGTACTATTTTATTTTCAAAATAGCTAAATGGCTTAAGTTCGATGGCATTTACATACATACAACACGTGAAATGCCGCGACTCGTTTACGCACAATTTTACTAATTTTGAAAATTGTACTATTTCTGAATTCTTGAGGTTTGCAGCTATGCACTATGCTTCTGGGGTCAAAAAGCTGCCCGAGTGCAGAAAAGAATTAATTCGTACCGTCCGAGTCAATCGACTGATTCAATTTATGTAGACTTTTTACACCAACAAACTTCAACAAACATGTCATTTGTGCCTGACTCTGTTTTGAAAGTTTGGAAAGTGCATCTGATGTTTCACAAATAAAGAACCCTTCTTTCAGCTAGGTAAAGCTTTTTCTCAAGTCCCTCAGTTTTGAGTAGAGCATGTGTGCAAGAGGTACCTTGCTGCTCTCTAATATTAACAGCAAGTTGCAACATTGTGAACAGTGTTCAACCAGCATTACAGCTTGACAGTGGATTTTATCAACTTCACACGGAGTCAAAGTCTTGAAATAGTTACAGCAACACTTGCAACAAACTCAACAGTGTCATGTATATATTCACATATGTATTCTACACTTTTGAACCACGAGTTCCTTCTGGTGATCACGGGGATGGGGAAAAGTTTTGTCTTATTACTATCATCTTCATACTTTTCTTTCAAGATTTGCATGTAGGCGTGCTTCCTTTTTCGAGTGTTCATAAATAAGTGTTTAGTTTGGATGATACAGTTGTTCAGATCACTTACGTAATTCTACAGCCCAAATGTTGCCTACCAAGTTTAATTTGTGAGTCCAGCACTGTGTGTGTGCACTAATTCTTATGACCCTATGATTCTGATGGCATTGATACACTTCCCCATGTATCTTGCAGAATCTGACATTATCGATACAAAGTTTACATAGTGAATCCCTAACTTTTGAACCACGCCCACAATGGCCTTAGAACATTGAATATCATTTGCATTTGTCAGGTTTTTTACACCCCCAACCAAAAGTTTTTGAGTAGACTTATCTCCACAGCCAAGCACTTTTATGAGTACTGCACTACAAACACATACTGTCCCTTCTTATCCTATTGTTTCATCACAGAGAATTGAAAGTCTCTGATCTCTTACAACTTCTTTCAACCTTTGTTCCTCCTCATAAATATTCGTTGGAACATAACCTTTGCATATCCAACTGGAGGTAGGCAAGTCTCCAACACCTGACAAAGGAAATGGATGGCATTATGGTAGTTAAAAATGTCAACATTACATTTTTAAAGCAAAATGAATGTAACTCTGCATGTTCTACAAAAATATTAGCTACGAAACGTGTTTAAAAATCAGTGCATTAAAATACGCCAACCATAATAATTCACACTGATAAAATGAGAATCTGCACTGTAGCTTTAGGGATTTATGTAAACATGTTACAAATAACATTCAAAACAAAAGGCAGTTTCTTACACATCACAAATAATAAATAAAAATAAAATAAACTAAACCCGTCAGCTGTCCGGCGTTACCATGTCTGAACTCCGCCTCGGGCCAGCGCCCGGCACAAAACTGTTCTACACCACCGCTATCTCCTCGGGCCAGCGCCCAGCCTCCACTGTCCTACAACACGCGACCGTCGCCCTCGGGCCAGCGCCCGGCACCAAACTGTCA
>PNEQ01099477.1:0-18155 GCA_003012365.1 Medauroidea extradentata | reverse complement strand
CCAAGCCACGTAGACCTGGAGTCTACACTGATGTCGCCTCGTACAGGCAGTGGATCTCCAATAACTCTGGCGTCTAGTCTTATAACAGACTGATGTATGTTGCAGGGAGACTCAGGTGGACCCTTGGCTTCTGGAGGAAAGTTGATTGGCGTGGTGTCATGGGGAGATGGTTGTGCCAAGCCACGTAGACCTGGAGTCTGCACTGATGTCGCCTCGTACAGATAGTGGATCTCCAATAACTCTGGCGTCTAGTCTTATAACGGACTGATGTATGTTGCAGGGAGACTCAGGTGGACCCTTGGCCTCTGGAGGAAAGTTGATTGGCGTGGTGTCATGGGGAGATGGTTGTGCCAAGCCAGGTAGACCTGGAGTCTACACTGATGTCGCCTCGTACAGACAGTGGATCTCCAATAACTCTGGTGTCTAGTCACATCTCTTGTAAAATAAACATTTTTGCGGCTAGTGCATGTATCATTGGATGCTCCGCTCTGTTTTTGTTTATATTATTCCATAATTACCATTCAGTTGAACAACAACACAATTAGTAGAGCCTGGATTTTATAGCGAAAACATTTTTGCACCATTTGGGGTCTGAGGGAATGTGCACATCTGCAGTTCTGCTTCATGGTCAGTGATTGTAGTAACTATCGCACATCGTGGTGTTCTACTGGCAAAGCACAGATGTATGGCATTGTAAAAATATTATTCTGAGTAGTGCTGTCAAATGTGAGACTTGTCTGAACAAAGACACGCTGTCAATAACTATGGAGCAAGGCAATGAAACAAAATGGTGTACAAATCTTTTCGCGACAGACTCGTGGCTCCAACCATTAGAAGTGAACATTTGATGTTTATAATAACTCTTTAATTTCTATTAGATACATAACCAGTAAAATAATTTTGAAAAATTGTTATATATTTTATTAACTTCACAACCACAAAGCAGATAACAACAATTTGACATAGTACAATATTTGTACTCTTACATACATCGTTACTTCATCAATATTTGCTCTTCCACAATGCATGACCTTTGACCTCCACATTACATAATTTTATCTCTCGCTTATGTAGACAAATGAGTCGTGTTGCGTTGTCTGCACCATTTTGGTTACGTTCCATTGCTCCGCGTATTCGTTTTTACTACAAGTAACAGAATAACATTCACTGAAACTCTAAAAAATGAGCTAATTCTCATTCAGTGGCTTATCTGCAGTGCCGTGCACAGAAATGCTTAGAGGTGACGCAAACCTCCAGATTCAGATAACATTTTGGTTTTATAGGCTTTATTACCAAGTTAATTTATAAGTGACACTTAACTACAGTAATGCCGCAATGAAGAACATGTTACTGAGTTTGGGAATGTTATAAAGTAATAATGTTCCCTTCCAATACAGTGATGGTGGGAATATTTGTATTTTGTAGTGCAAGATGGTGCGTCAATGGTGTGACGTCACATGGTGGCCATAAACCTCACAGGGAAGCGTGTGCAACATTTAATAAACACACAAATGCCCACTTTGATAAGTATTTGTGACTTCTCAGTAAATTGCAGTCGCTGAACTATTTTCTGATAGTGTCATCTATTATGATGTTCTTACATCTCTGTAAAATATACGAGTTGCTATTTCGCAGTATGTAGCTTTAACGACTTTAGTAATCAATTCAAATCACGCAGTCGTTCGTTAGCTAAATCACTGTTGTTTTTTTATGTTACTTAACAGCTTTCTTTCATGTTCAAAACTGATCCCCAGCCAACTGTATTGTGTTTCTGAGTCAGTAGAGCGCAGCACTGTATGTAGCTTTTATAAAGTGAGCGCCTGTAATCAGACATCTTGTCATACACGTACGTCATAGCGTGGTAAGTTGTGGGGTGTAGGTGGAGGAGCGGAGATGTACACTGTCCCAATGCCATTAGCCTACAGAGATAACGACCTGTCAATCAAGCTTAGCGTGCAGGGTAATGAGTAGCCACAAACTATTTCCTTACCAGGGATGTTAGATGGTAACTTCAAAATCCTGGTACTAACACCGTAAAAAAAGCTGGTACTTTCAACGAAAACCTGGTACAGGTAAAAAAAAAAATTGCGAATGCTTACAGGCATGAAAAAGACGACGTTCTAAAACAAGTCTTAAGTATTTTAAGAGAAAAGTTTAAAGAATGCTCTTAGTTAACAGAAAATCAGAGGTTCACATCTACCAGATATGTACACAAGTATGTGTTGCCAATGCCCAACAGGCAACAGTTTGCAGTAACCTGCAATAACTATATGCACAGATTCGTGCTCACAATTTAGAAGTTGTGTTGTGCCAAAAAATATATTTTTTGTGTAGAAGATTTTGCTGAAAATACTGTTTAATGATGCATTTTAATACAATTTGCAAAATTTTGAAATCCTGGTACTTTCGCGTACCAGAATGAAAGTGTCCTGGTATATGTTACAACACCCTGAAAACTGGTACGTGTACCAGGATCCTGGTACGTCTAACACCCCTGTAATCCTTACCTGAGTCTCACAACCGTGAGCTTGCAGCCTGAAAAGTTTCTAGTGGCAGGTTGTGGGCCAGAGTGCTCATCTACCAACATTGCGATTCGGATTCGATAAATGAATTCGATATCCGGTGAGGCTATTCCCAGAGGTTCACATGTGGCAATTGTGCGCCCAATGCATCTGGCTGGTGTTTTTTTTTCTTGGCTCTCTAGTTTCTCTCGCTTGTGTATTTCGGTATTGCTACATACCCAAACCATTTCACCTTCGTCTGTTCTGGAGATCACATTGTTCAGAGCTACATAAAGCTATCGATAAAAAGTTTTGGTTCGTTCATAGTTCTGTAATGTGATAACTTTTCGCCGGAATTTGTAAACAAAGGTAAGCAAAGCAACGACGAAAATGTTAACACGCAAACATTTTGTCATACGTATAAATATCTTCGAAATTGTAGTTAGTTTACATAAAGAAAAGTTATGCGGTAAACAAGAAAATAATTTAAAAGAAAGAGTTGACATATATATTCAAACAAGCATGTGATCATTCTGTATTATTGTTTCTAGTTTTGTTCTTTTAAATACCAGATGATATAATTTAGTATTAGTTAGAAAAAATAAAAATATAACAGAAAGAATTTGTTAATGACTTTTATCTTGAAATTGTAACATTTTAACTGCCTTGAGAATATCGGTTTATATTTTTACCACGGCGTTCTTGTTTCTATGTGTAGTGAAAAAACTCCGTCTCAAACTAATATTTTGAGTTTTATTCCCCGTTTATAATATAATTACGAGAAAAGATTTATTAAGTAGCACTAGGACGTAAGGGTGGTGGAAAATGCGGATCCCCGAGAAGAATCACCAGACAGCGTCATAGTTCATAATGATTGTCACATGCGAGAATAAGTAAGTGACGGAATATAACCAGAACTGTATTATGATGCCAGATGTGTGCTCGGACACTGGGCCAGTGTTGTCCTCCACGGTCATTCCACACCCCTTCTCCCCACACTAGCTATTGTTCCTTAAAATAAGACGTATTTTTGAAGTTACATAAAATATGCTTGCAAACGTTCGAAACTGACGAATTTCACGTTCGAATTAAAGTGAGTAGCAACTTCGAAATGATGTTTACGTAAAGACCGAAAATATATTTCAGGAATTTTTCCGAATTAGACTCAAAAGATGTAAAAAAAGTCAAATATATTTTCGATTCGTAATCGCTATGTATTGATTTCACTGAATTTTTAGATAGTGACGTAATTTTTGCTTGCGAATAATGCTTACTTAAATACTTAAAATGTAGTTTGTTGATTTTTTTGAAATTAGGCACCTAAGAAGGCAATAAGTTATAATACCGGATGAAGGGTGTTTTCAGTTAATCGTCTACAGATTTTAATATAAACGGCCTTTCGTCTCGGTTTACACTTAAATGAGAAGCCCTTACAGTATCCTTATTGAATATACAGTATTTTTTCTTCTAATTTCTTCGAATCCTAAGGGGGTGAAAACACATTGAATATGTTTTACATAAATCCACGAGTGCTATCGATCCACCGAGGTATGTAGTTGTTTTTCGCGTTATAGTGATGAATATGTACATGTCCGTAAACAGATTTCAGTAATTTTCAAAATCCGTACTTTTAGGGCTGTAATGGAATGAAAATAAAATTTTAATGAATCGTCGATTACGCTTTGACTCAATGGGTTATCGTTGTGATTTTCACCTCACATTTTAGTGGCATGTGTTAAAAAAGAGATCTTAGTATGATTTATTGATGTACCATAAAAATAGTTCATGAACTGCTAATTGGATAAAGAGCAATAATTTGTGTATGCATTTGTTCGTTAGTACAATAATTAAACACCTGGACCAACACGTGTTACATAGAAGTAAAAATTCACCACTGTAAAAGAGCGAAGATGTACAGTGTTTTGTTTTCTAAAAAAATATGTTATGAATATATTGTGTATCGTACTGGCATAATACATTCAGTCCTTAAAACTCTATTAGCATGGCAGCAGAACACGCAAATTTTGACTTCGACGCACCGTTATGAGAAAACTACGTCATCTAAAATTGTTTCGTAAGAGGAAACTGCACTCACAAGTATCATCTACAAAATCAACACTAATTCATATAAATATAAAATGATGACTTTGTCGCACTTGAACACTATTAAGGATGTTCACTTGGCAAAAATTCATAAATTTATATTTATACAACACAGAGTTCGTTTTATAAACGTTACTTGCGACTATATTTTACACTTGTAAACGTTTTTTTTTTTTAGTTCTCACAGTTTTTCCTTAGCAGCAACCCAAAGTCAGAATTCAAAAGTTACGGGAACATAGTAATAACAAAAACCAAGTGTCTTACTACAATGAAATAATTTATATTGAAATAAAATATTATGAACAATATGCTTAAATATTAAAAAACACACAACAGTCCTTTTGTATTTTTCAATTGCCATAAATTAAGTAAATTGTCTATATTCACATTTTTTTTAAAGGTGCAAAATAATATTGTCGTGTCTTTTTCAATATTTTATTGTAAATCCCGTAGTATCTTATTTCAGTGTAAATTATTTAATTCGAGTAAGACACTTGGTTTATGTTATTATAACGTTCCCGTAACTTGTGAAATTTGTCTTTGTCATGTCACTATGGGAAAACTGTCAGAGTTAAAAAATGTTTACAAGTGGAAAAAGTAGTGACAAGTAACGTTTTTAATGCCTTGCGAATATACATAATGATGCATTGTTGACACGTGAACGCCTTTAAAGAGCCATCATACCATTCGCTTTGAGCGGTATCGGGAATACGTAAAAAAAGTGATATCTGATTTTGGTCAATGAGTGTATATAACAAACTCAACCATGTTGTTGCACATATGCAACATTGCGAGCGAAAATTGCTGAGTCTATAGGGTGGAGGGGGAAGATAGAGAGAGAGGGGGGGGGGCTAAACTAGACAATAATCGGTTTACTCGCGGTTTTTTTAGTTTTATAAATTTACCGAACGTATTTCCTTTTTGAAAAGCTGTTACTGGTTTGTACATTTTTTTTTTTATAATTATTCTATGTCGTCTAGTAATTTTGTTTTCTTGTAAGTTTTCAGCGACTCGGCGTATGTTTACGAGCACAGTTCAGGTTACTAAAAACAGGAGGTAATTACTTTATTTCTGTTATTCCTCGTACTTCTGGCCGTACAGATCGGGTAGTGAGGCCACAGTTTACCGCGCAAAGCTGAAGAGAAACCCATGAGCGCGCATGGCTGTGGTACTGTCGCACGAACGACCAGCGCCTAGATGAAGGCCGTACTAAAGTGAACTCTACTACAAGTAGGAAGCGTAATGTAATTAGTTTGACAAGGGGAGCTTTCCACACGCTTATAACGACAATGTACGGTTTAATAGATGATGTTCGCTTTGTGAGCAGCGACATAACCTTGACACAAGTCGTCACCAGCTCATCTAGGAGTGGAAGTTTTCCCACGTCAAGCAATCCGCGGGTACGGACTGCGGCAAGTGAATGTGATGTATAAACTACGTACATAACACTCAGATGTAGAACGTCTACCGGACCTTTGTTTACGAGAACAATGACACGTAGACGCTCTGCGCGTCGTTAGATGGCCTGGACAGGCGGTCACCTTAAGAGTGTTCAAGTGGGAAAAAAATCGTGATTTTATATTTATATGAAGTAGTGTTTGTTTCGTAGACATTAGTTGAAAGTACATTTTGCTCTTACAAAAAAAATTAACTCAGTCATTTTCCCCGTTATGGCATTTCAAAATCAATAACTGCATATTTTTGCTTCATACAAAACTTAAAAACCAATAAACATAATGAAATGGAAAAAATCACATAAAAACTTCATGTTACGGTTTACGGCTTGAGGCACATAAATACCCATTATAATATATTTTGTACTAAAAAAAATTACAAAAAATAAGTTAATTTTTTAATTTTTTTAAAATACAATTTTTCTAGTGAGTTTTTATATACTCCAAGCTGTACCGTGACACGCAGTTTTTATGTGATTTTTTTTTTTCATTTCATAATGTTTACTGGTTTTCAAGTTTTATATGAAGTAAAATTATGCAAATCCTGACTTCGAAATGCCATAATGGGAAAACTGAATGAGCTAATTTTTTTTTTCGTTAGATGAAAATGTACTCCAAGGCAACGTCTGTAAAACTAACACTATATCATACATATATAAAATTGTAATTTTACCCCACTGGAACACCTTTACCAAATACCAAAATGTTTTATTGTCTTAATGTTTTTTACATTCGTACGAGATTTTGTTTGTTTTATAGATAGGCCTACACGTTGTCACTATTTTTGCTATAATGAACATTTTCCCCCTCTCATGGGATCTTTATAATGGCATGTGAAAATCCAAATTTGCTTAAAACGGTTTAATGCATTAAAGGAAAATCAACTGATTAAATGTACTGAAATAATTCACGCTTATTGTCACGTTTTGAGCTAAAATATTTCCTATACAAAAACTAAATAATTACGTATTTATATAAAAAATCTTGATTTTTTTAATTTTAATTTTCAACATTTTTAGCACAATTGTTTTTATATGAGACCTTGTAACCTACAACATCGTTATTCAGCGTGAATTATTTCAGCTCGGTAAGTAGATTGGTTTTCCTTTAATGCACAAGACCGTGTTGTGCAAATTTGGACTTTTAACAATCCACTATTTAAAAAACTATGAAAGCTAAAAAAGGAATAAATTACAGTATAAAATAGTCACCGTGTATATTTACAAAGCAAACCAAATCTCGTACAAACATACAAATTATTTAGACAGTAGAAATGTTCGGTGGACCGCCTCCTTTAGGGCGTTCGCGTGGCAAAAATTTATAATTTTGTATTTGAATGGCATGTTGTTTGTTTTGTACACGATACCTGTAAGTACATTTTCCGCTTGCAAAAAAATTTTTTGCACTTATTTTTTGCGTGTCAAAGTCAGAGGAAAAACAAAAAACCAGGTGACTTACTTGAATGAAATAATTTATACTGAAACTAGAATTATGGGCCATATGCTAAAAAAAATTTAAAACCTCACAATTATATTTGTTTTTACTTTTTAAGGAATTCGGAAAATGATGACAATTTACTTTATTTATAGGAATTTTTTAATAATAGGAAAATACTTTGTTGTGTGTCTTTAAAAATATTTGCATATGACCCATAATATTTCATTTTAGTGCAAATTATTTCATTCGAGTAAATAATTTGGTTTTTCTTATTTCTATGTTCCCGTAACTTGTGAATTCTGACCTTGACATGCCGCTATGGAAAAACTATGTGAGATAAAAATGTTTACCAGTGGAAAATGTAGTCACAAGTAACGTCTATGAAAGGAACACTTTGTCGTGCAAATATAAAATAATGAATGTTTGCCACGTGAACAGCGGAATGTGGACGAGGGCTGACGTATAGTACCAGGCTTTGTTTAGCAGCTAACGTGGTGTGCCAGTGCGGTGTGTCGCAGAGCGCATGCGCGTGGTTGACGAGGGCAGTGCGAAGATCGATAGTGTAGTATCACACCGGCAGTTGTCCTACATGGCGGGCCTGTCTTACGTCTTGTTGCTCCTGTGTTGTTGGACTCACAGCTGGGTCCCTGCACACACCCAGGAAGTCATCAAGTCACAGATGTGAGTACTTTACTAGATTGCTCTCTCTCTATTAACTACTCCACTTGACCACCTCCACCACTGATGTTGCCCTTCTGTACTCTCCTCGCTCTGTGTTCCTTCTCCTCAACTATACACGCAGCTATCATTTCATTCAGATTAATTATTGTCCAAGTAGACTACAAATATGTACCAGCTGTACGTGTAGTATAGGACATTCGTTAAATGTAAACAATATGGACAAACATTCAAATGCATATATATATGTATATACATACACATAATTATATATACATGTAAATAAATACACGTACATGAGTTCTCTCTAATCATATTTAATGTTCTGTTGGTTACCTGGCAGCATCACTATTTTACTTATTATTATTTTTTTTTTTTGTAAATTAAGATTTAAAACCAGTTAAGACATTTTAGGTTAGAACTCTACGAGAGACGTCTAGGATCCCCCAGGAAATATTTATGATATTATTACTACACATGGCCACACGTTGAAATGTTTTAAAATTCTATAAATACGTTCACATTAATAACATGTCCTGATTAGATTGTCAAAGTTGTCACGTGACCCAATTTTGTCGGTAGACGAGGATGTGTTTCGTGGGTAATGAACGATGATAGAAACGAGACGGTGTAAAACGTCCCAACTGAGCCATAGTAAATTATAAATCAGAACCCTGCTCGCTTGTTGCATGATGCACTTCCCAACGCAGTGAAGGACCGTGATTGGCGCAGTAGCTACAGCACTATGGCGGTCTGTGTAGGATTCTCGGCGGGGTTGGTATCCCTGAGGGAATAGATGCGGGCGATGTCGCTGGTCGGAGGGTTTTCTCGGGGATCTCCCGTTTCCCTCGCCCCTTCACTCCGGTGCTGCTCCATACTCACCTCATGTCACCTCTCACCAGCGCTGAAGACCTAGATGTTAAATGCTGAACAAAATCTCTTCCTTTACTTCACTTCTACCGCAATGCTCCTTCGTACCAATTGTTCTAGTTCTCCATAATATTTTAATTTATTGTATTATTAATAACACCACTAAGCCACTAAATGGAGTTTTCGGAGAACACCAGAATTTTAAAATAGTAATTCCCAAACAAAAATTATATCGTAGGATTCTAGGAACCGACAGATTTCCCACAGTTGTATGTAACCAAGTCCATTGGCATTATTAGGGCCATGATCTTTCATTTATTTCAAACAATTGCAAATAACTAGAATATTATTTTACCGAATGCTTTGAAAAAGTTGAGACTGTGTACAGTCATACGATACATAATTTTGCCAGCGCATTTTTTTAAACAATGCACCGTTTAGTAGCAATAAATTATTTTGCTTCATTTTGGCTTATTTGACAACAAAATATGTGATATTTCAGAGGCAAAAATCTAAAAAACAGTTTGGTGTATTGCAACAGAAAAATTCATATACAAACGATGATATATAAGTGTTAAAACTGTAAGAATGAATATTTACCGTATGTATTAATTTGCATTATTTTTTTTTTCAAAACCGCAGCAAAACTAAAGAGGGGGGCCTTAAATTAAAAAACCATGGAAGTACTTTACGTAATCAAATTTCAATATGGTTGATTCACTCATTCACGTAAACCAAGGTCATTATATCTGCCTTTATGGTGAAGTGGGAGATAGTTATATGAAGTATCCGTACAGTTGGTGCAGTGGTTAGAGCACATACACCTTCCACTAAGGTGTTCAGGGTTATATTCCTGGTTGGGTCGGTCTCTGGGTTTTCACGAGTGGTCCTCTGCCGGACGATGCCGTCGTGTTTTCTCGGGGTTATCCCGCTCCCCAACCCCTTCATACTGGAGTTGCTCCGTGCTCACCTCCTGTCAGCGCTCACCACAGCTGAAGACCCAGATAGGCCATAATTTAGCGCTAAACACGTTGGTTTGAAACTGTAGCTTTTCGAATAAAATTTGGAAAATGAAATAAAAAAACTGAAATCCTAGACAATAATAAGTTTTCACTAACTTTCTGAGAGAATTTTTTCTCTCCAGTAACGTATTTCAGTACAGTCCCTTACACTAAAATATCGTACAGAGATTACGCTTCGCAAATGCATCATTCTAAGCAAATGTTTGCTAATAAAGTTGCTAAATATAATTATCTGGGATTGTTGTTTTATAGTTTTAACAAATTGACATTCAAAAACGTGTAGATATCAGTTGGGGTTTTCAGAAATATTTATATGTCACACACTAAAGCTCCGATGCACTTCAACTGCAGCGAAAACATAGTCTGCATCAGCAGAACAACACCAGTAGAAGCTGCAGCGTGCGTGTGTTTCAATTATTTATGTCCTGTTCATGCAGTCTGATACATCAATGACACAATTAAGGGTTTGTTCCCGAGTTTTTTTCACACTGGTGCCAATAACTCAAATATTTTTTTAACAAATGTTTTGAAAAAATTTGAGTCAATGTGCAATCACACGATGCACAATACTGTGGAAGCGTTTTTTAAAATAATGTACCATTCGCCAGCAAAAAAATAATTTCCTTCATTTTTGCTTATTTCCACGACGAAAAACGTGGTGCTTTGGGTAATGAAATCTAAAAAACCGTTCAGTATAATTCTACAAAAAAAATTCAGCTACAAATTATAACATATAAGTGTCAAAACTGTGCAGCGAAATTTTGATATGAGTATTAGGTAGGAATTTTAAAAAAAAATATTTTCGAAATCACTACAAAACTCCGTAAAAAGGCCTTAACAACAGAAAAAACTTAAAAAAAAAAAATGGTATTTTTGTTAGGTACATAGACGTACACTTTGCCTATCTAGAAAGAGAAACGACCCTGAAATGTACTTATATACAGTAGCACTTTATTCTATTTACCTACAGTAATAATTTCAGCAAAGTTAAACTAAACTTATTAACTGCTTTAAATAACTGTCCACGTACTTTCTTTCCAATAAAAAACATCAAGCAGATATGTTAATAGTCACATTTTTCAGCTATACACAAACGTTTATAGCGCATTTTACTAACAACCGAAATTAATTAGTGGTTTCTCTTTTGAACTGCAACACCGATTTCTTTATTTCATAAATTAAAACAATCTTGTTTCAGATTTTTCAGATTTTTTTTTGGGCCAACAAACTGAGTACGGCAGAAAATATTAAAATTCTGTATCCTAATTTGGCCAGCATAGCATACATTGAGCTATGCATAGTTTAAAGATTGATAAAAAAAATTCTGCAACACCACGCAAAAATAAACGACAGCAAAACAAATAAAATTATTTTTAATTTAAACCACAGAAATTACTTCAAAATATTTTATTTCACTTTTAAATTTC
This sequence comes from Medauroidea extradentata, assembly GCA_003012365.1. NCBI lineage: Eukaryota > Metazoa > Arthropoda > Insecta > Phasmatodea > Phasmatidae > Medauroidea > Medauroidea extradentata. The sequence continues at coordinate 6,663 of PNEQ01099477.1, read as the reverse complement.
TACAAATTACAGACTTTCGGTTTTCCCGTTCATATTGCTATTTCCTACATGGCTAGAGAACGTTTATTTATATATACACATCACATACACACATATATGGTTTCGTAGCCTACATGCACACACATACATATATGTATATACACACACACACACACACATATATATATATATATATATATATATATATATATATATATGTGTGTGTGTGTGTGTGTGTGTGTGTGTGTGTATATACACACTTTCATGTATACGCGAGAAAAATCTTGGAATATTTTCAACCATCAAATATGCCTACTTCGAAACAAACTTAATTGCCCAGAATTTATGCGCTCACTTTAATTAATAAAAATAGAATTTGATCCGAAAGTATCTTATACGACATGTAACAATAGCACGTATGTTTTAAAATAATTGTGCGACACTGCAACAGTGACTAACCAATCAGAGGAGAGCAAGCAAACAACGATGCGATGGGCTGTGATATGACACGTTTTAACCGTCAATAATTGCGAAAAGGAAGAGAAATAAACACCACTATATTTGGAAATATATTATATAAATGGACTTGCGAGAGACGGGAAGTAGTGTTTTATCGAACACAAACATACAGAATGAATAGATAAAAGTGAGCGATGTAACAATTGTTTTGTACTTTTACGAATAAAATCTTTGGAAACTCAGCTGCCATATAATTTCCTTGTAAAACTACAGTGGTTGTTCGTGTGAAAAAAACAACGTTCTTGTTTGTAAAATTATGTATTTGCACTTGCAGTGAGGATGAAAGTTGGACTTCAAATACTCATTTTACTTCAGTATTGACACTTAACTTATTTATAAAATAACTTTTGAATATATATATACATATATATTTAATTAAATTATTTTGAAATGTAAGAAGCTGCATGGAGGTACTCGGATTCGAAGCCGGATACCCGCGCTTAAATACTACGCACTTTACTCCTACCACCTTCATTGACATGTTAGTTGGTGTAATTTTCTTTTGTATACATTCAATGTACTGTTGATACAACTATTGTTTTGAAGCATGTAACTAATCTGAAAATTCATTTGTTGGTTGTAAATTTTGTATAACTATGTAATTTCCGGCTCTGTGATTTTGGTAGTCTACAACACTTTTCAAAAATTTTATGCAAACTAAATCCTTGTAAATTTATAAGCAAATAATTTTACACGTATAATTTTTGTATATATATTTACAAAAAAATTTTATACCTGCAAACAAATGCTTTGTAGTTTTTACAAAAAAAATTCTACAGTGCAGCAACTGTCGGTATATACAAGGAATTACTGTGCAGTATTACAAACTTAGCACTTCTAACTTCCTAAACGACTGACTACACAATGAAAATATTCGTACTTTATAAAGATTTGTACAAGTAAAAAAAAAATTACTGTATAGTGTGGGTGACACGTGAGTCATATTCCAAGTATTTTCAGAGTAATTCGATACATTTCATATCTGTCGAATAAAATAACCTCCACCGCAGTAGTAAAAGATTGTTGTTCTATCAGACCGTGTTGTTTGTTTTCGAGCATCAACTGTCGCAGATAAGCCACATCAGTCAAGCCTCTTGGTAATTGTGCAGATAGTTTATACTATCCCGTGTGAAATGTGCCTCTTCGGGGAACTAGACATATAGCAATACAACAGCATATTTAAATTTTACCAGAGATACACATGTATGTAATATTTTGTGCTCCAAATAATGTAAGAAATAAGAACGTTTTAACAGCCGAAAACTTGAGCATTTCCTTATGCGCTATGACGTATACAATTTAGAAGCAGAATTTGCCCCCCCCCTTTTTTTTCTTTCTTATTAAAACACTTAACTGAAGTTGTATGTAACCGAGAATACAAGACCATCCCACAGTTGTATACAGAATGTTCCAAGATTGCATGTTAGTATTTTGGGAAAATAATCTTCGCATTGAAAAGAGTTATATGAACATAGATCGGAAAACTCGCGGTTACTGCACCACAGATCACATGACGTTTTGGGTGATCACGTGGTACAAATTAATAATTAATTATTTGCACGACATAGTGTTCGTTTTATACACGTTACTTTTGGCTACATTTCTCAACAGTAAATATTTTTTTACCTCTCATAGTTTTCCCATAGCGGCATGTGAAAGTCATAATTTGCAAGTTACGGGAACATGGTAATAACAAAAACCAAGTGGCTTACACAAATGAAATAATTTACACTGGAATTAGATATTATGGGTCATATTCCATTATATATTTTAAAAACTCATAGTGATTACATATATATTTTTTAAATTGCCAAAAATAAATTATATTGTCAAAATTTCCAAATTATTTTTAAAAGGACAAAGGAATTATATTTTGTGTATTTAAGGCCATTGCCCATAATATCTAATTTCGGTGTAAATTATTTCATTCTAAAAAGGGACTTGGTTTTTATTATTACTATGTCCCCGTAACTTGTAAATTCTGACTTTGTCATGTCGCGGTGGGAAGACTACGAGAGCTGAAAAATGTTTACAAGCGGAAAATGTAGTCACAAGTAACGTCTATAACGAACACTATGGCGTACAAATACAACATTTTGATTTTTTGCTACGTGAACGCCACATCGCGCAATGCTACTGTCCGTGTAGCTGTCAATAACATCTGCGATGGCATTCCACAGCAACGTGATCCAGCGCGTGTGCAATGCACTGTACATACATCATGTTCTGTGACTGCGAATTTTCTCACCCACGTTCTTATAACATATTTTATTCCTCTAAATGTGAGGATTGTTTCCCTAAAATATTGACATTAAATAACAACCTGCAGATAGTCCTTTAATTCCCAGTAATTGTTGAGGTAATAATAAAGAATGGGGCGGAAAGGCCTCCCCGATAAGCGAATTTAATAAAAACCAAACCAGGCTACATGAGAAAGTTTTTGTTAACCACGGAAAATGTGCGTAATGCAGTTTTACATTAGCAATCACACCTGTTGATGCACTAACTGAGGTGTTCCTGTAGTATTCCGTTGTCCTGAGAGTAATTACAGAAGTAGCGACAATGTGTTAATTTAAGATCTTTCGGTGGATGGAGACAACATTGGTTCACTTGGAGTTAAAGAACTTTATCATCGCATCTACAGCTGAGGGTGTGAAATTTAACGTGTACTTTGTGTAAAACTGCATTATATATAACTGCATCTTGCTTAGTTTAGTTTTTTTTATTAAGTTCCGTTATCCGGGGAGATCTTTCTGCTCTCTCCTGTTTATATTAGGCCTGTATAAATAGTCAAGGATAGGATAAACCACCTACAGTTCTTTCGTTCGCGTTTCATGACTAGAGATAGGTAATTTCGCGAAAAGATTTTTTTGCAGCACTTTGTTTCAGTGCCTTACGTGCGCACCTGCATCTCTGCTTTGTGGTCAGTGATTGGATGCCGTAACGCCCAGCGTGTGGAGGTTAAATCCGCAAATCACAGACGTGATGTGTGTCAGTTACCCGTGTTCTGACTGGCACAGTCAAATTAATAACGACTCTGCACAAAAACACTCTGTCGATAACCTTGAAGCAGAACTGCAGGTGTGCACGTAAGACACTGGAACAAAATGGGGCAAAAATGTTTTCACCAAAAACTCCCGTCCCTATTCATGACACACTTGGGATCAAGTAAGTAAAACGTGCCCATGTTTGCTGTACAAGTGAACGGAAACACATACTTAACTGGAGCAACGAGTTAGAAGCGTTTGTGTTGAGAGGATCATTGAACAAGGCGTGAAGCGTCCAGTGACACCCTTCCTCCCTCCCCCCTACACTATCCTTGTCTGGTCAGTGGTTAGTTTCTCGCAAGCAGCTCACAACCAACACAAGCATGCACTATATATAAGCTGGTAGTGGTATGCATAGAGACACTGGAAAATCGCGAAAATGTTTAGCATAGTCTCCAATAAAGTATAGTATATTAACCGTGAAACGTGTGAACAGTTTTGTGACATATCACACACGCTGTGTGTTCAAGCTGTACAGTTCTAACTGGGCCTGTTGAAGAGAGAAACAATGCTTCAAATAAATGATAGCCAATATACAGGGTGAGGATGCTAACTGTTTAAAGCTCCCCGCAGTGACACTGGGGACTCGGAGATAAGTGATTCGACATAGGACATGTAGGGTCCAAACGGACGGGAAAGGCCCGAAAATTCGCCTTCAAGTTTCCATGACGTCACATTCGGTGTGTCCGCATCAGGCGCGTACGAACGAGTATTCAAAGGAGTTCCTTCGATCCAACCTGTCTCTGTGGCTCAGTGTCTGCGTCAGAATCTTGTAAACTTGCGGTCCGAGGTTCGTGTCCCAGTGTCGACAATTTGTTGTCAACGTTACTTTTTACAATTTTAACTTACTTCGACTGTTATTTCTCTGTAACCCTTTGCTGCATATTTTATTTTGTTTTAGCTGTGTTCTACATTTTTGTTTACAGCCCCATTAGTTTGTATTTGTTTTATGCATGTTCGATAAAGTTGTTAGCAAAGACGAGCTGTTGGCTCGGTGTGCACTTTTGCGGACAAGTTTGTACGTTCAGCTTATGAAAATATTACTGGCTTTCGCTTGTACGTTGAGCTGTTGCCCTATTCGACCGAACCAATAAGGATTCCACTACGGTAATATTTGATACCTGACATTAGTCTGCAGGCAGCTACGTTGTGTCAGACGTATATCCCCTAATGACCGGAAAAATTGCGGGTTCACTGACATGTAGGCTAACTTCCAAGAACATTTGTGGAATCGTGCAGATGTAGCTGTTTATTATCTGCTCGCTGACACTGTGAAATGGGCCTGTATTCAGGTACAGTTGTATTATTGGCTCAGCTGCTTCCAGGAAGTGTCGAGTAAGTCAACGACCAATTGTGAACGTGATACACTGCTGGAACTCTAGCTTGCGCCTAAAAGAAAACTCGAATTTTTCACGTCTCTACTATTCATACATGTTGCAAGAAGTTACAGTGTTTTCAATGGTATGTTGACACAAGACTTTTTCGCGATATACCGCCATCTCTATGAATGTCTCGAGATAACCCCACAGGAGGAAGTCAGTGGAGTCAGGTCTGGGGAGCGTGCTGGCCACCTCACAGGTCCGCCTATCCATCGCTCGCCAAACATGATGAGCTTCCAAACTGAAGAGTGCAGGGGCTCCGTCGTGCTGGTACCACACAAGCTGCTGTTATTGTAAATTCAAATTCTCCAACACAACTGTAACTAGAGACAGGACATTTCGCGAAAATATTTTTGCAGCACTTTGTTTCAGTGCCTTACGTGCGCACCTGCATCTCTGCTTTGTGGTCAGTGATTGGCTGCCGTAACACCCAGTGTCTAGAGGTTAAACCCGCAAATCACAGACGTGTTGTGTCACAGTTATCCATGTATTGATTGGCACAGTCAAATGAATAATAACTCTGCACAAAAACACTCTGCCAATAATCATGAAGTTGAGCTGCAGGTGTGCACGTAAGACATTGAAACAAAGTGGGGCAAAAATCTTTACATCAAAAATTTCCGTCCTTAAGTGTAAGTGTTGGTCAAATGAGGTTGTCGCCAATATTGGCACAGTTGTTTAGCAGAAATTCCACTTGATGGATGACATGTGGCGTGACGCCGTTCCAAACGCGACAAGTATTGCTGTTGCGAACACCATCTCGCCTGTCCACATAATGCTGCGAGGAAAACCAGGTTCGTCTGCGCTTTGACGCAGAAACTTGCGAGGTAAATCAAGTCGTGTAAAGAAAAAACCTGTATGCGATACTTGCAACTTTTAGTGATGAAGCTTGTGAAGCTTTAGTGGCTGTTCCGGAGTTGCGTCTCACGCCGAGCCGGTGTTCGCCTGTCGACAGACTAGAACACCCGATGACCTGGACAACGTAATGTTTGTAAATGTCAGTGCACACACGCGCTGTGCTCCTCTTGCGTTACCTCCAGTAGCACCATACATAGTATGTGCATATCCTTGCATGTACTGTTCTCTCCGTGTTAACACACCAACTGTGCAATACCACCTTGACACATACGCTAGCGGTGCTAACTGAGGAATGCGCGCAACTGTCTCGTATGACCATTCTTGTAACGCGGGTTGCTTAACTGGCAGGAAACAAAGTGAAGCATCACAAATATTGTTTTTCCCTCAAAAACAGTTCGCATTAAAGTGTTTCGTGAGGTTTACGTGTATTGTGCATTTCAGCGTGAGTATTATTCTTTAAAAAATAATAAAAATTCTCTCTTTATTTTCAGCATATTTTGTCGTCAGGAATCAGCTACCTAATTAACGCTCATCCTTTATACATATACACATGAACATATGTATACAGTAACACATAGCAACTTGTAAAACTGAGCATCCGCTAGTCTTGCTTTGGGATTGCCAACCACTGCTGACGCAATTTCCAGCGGAGATTACATGTGGGCAGGGGCGCACCCACGGGGGGGGGGGGGGGCTAAAGGGGCTAGAGCCCCCCCCCCAGATGCCCCATGGAAAAAATAAACTACTTATCTGTTTAACTGTACTTAGTGTGGCACTCTATTTCCTGAAGTGTAAATATTTATTATCTTTATGGAAATTGTTTATTTAACTTTTAACAACACAATTTTGAAGTGTTTCGAAAGTGTAGTCATCATTCCATT